>VUQK01014316.1:10067-24240 GCA_015106715.1 Bujurquina vittata
AAAAGTAATGGTTAAAACATTTTTTATTAGGGGTGTAGGGATTTTAAGGACTCAAAAAAAAAAAAAAAATGAGAGAGCGTGGTCCAGTCTAACTGGCTTGGATTGTCTCTCTAGAGCCAAGAGCCCGAGCTTCTCATTACTACTCTTCTACTCTGGGGAGTCGAGTATCATCACAGCATCGCAATCCATATTTTGTGTATGAAGGATTCGCAATCAGACCTCAGTCAAGTACCTGCCCTGAAAATTCACCCAGAAAAGTCAAAAGCAACACAAAGTCAATGCTGAGTTTTTGCACTTTACTCTTACTAAATTGTTGAGAATTATCCACTTTGCCTCCAGAGAGAAAAGATTCAGACTGTAATCGAGGCCAAACCTGGTCTCATAGAATCTGAGTTATAATGTGCAAACAATTAATATACACCGCTTTTTAGATGCAGCAGGGAAGGATGTGGAATATACATACACTATAAATCAGTCTACTGTGACCTTGGAGCATTTTAGACTTCAGCACAAAGATTGAAGGATTCTGCAGGGCTAGTGTGTGGAGCCTGTCTTTGAACCAGAGTGAATAGATTTCTCTATATGCACACAAAGACGTCTGGCGGGGAGGCCACTATGGGTCGGCTGTCACCATGATCACAAGGACATGCACGTTCATGCAGCTGTTACATCATTTATTGTGCAATATTCATTCATTGCTATTCAAGTGGATCGTAGCATGCTTTTCCTTGTAGATCGTATATACTGTTACAGTTGTGGATGCTTACTATATGCCATAATTATGCTTACAATCTTGTCAAACCATACCCAAAGTTTCAAATAACGAGGTCAGTGCATGTGCAAGTAATCCCTTTGAGACAAGCAGATTTTTCTACTGTTGGATCTGGAGAATGTCACAGAGAATAGATGTCCTCAGTATGGTCATCTGCAAGAGGCAGCCAGTCAGAAGAAAGTTGACACAGTAAACAGTGACAAGCTAAAGCTGCTTGTTTCAGACAGTGGATGAACTACGGGGCTTCACCGAGGCCCAGTATAGGGTTAATGAACATTGTTTTATTCTGTGAATCATGCAAAGCTCTACAAGGTCAAGCATAAAGAATAAAATATGGAGCTGGAAATTAGAATAATAGGTGCACTTTAGCTAACTCATGATCATGCATTATTCCATCTCTTTATATATTTCTTTCATAGCTACAAGTTTATATGGCTTGCACCGACATGACATGGTATATCTGCTATACAGCATAAGTCAGTTTACGGTACCTGTTGGTAGCCTGTAGATATGAGAGAAAAAGAAATGACAAAACGGCTCAAGCAATTAGGTGATATAAATGACCCAGAAGCTTTCCCAGAAGTGTCTGAAGTTACTGAGGGGTTTGGTTTATTGAGATTGAATAAATACATTTTTTATTTATTTTTTTAAGGCTCTGTAATTTCTAAATATAGGTAGGGACTGTATTAAAAGAAAACATTTAATGTTGTATTTATGGTGACTGTTTTCACCATCTGGATGGGATTGACTCTGAATAAACTGTAGTGCACCTGGGGATGTATCTGAGTGGCAGGTTAATGAGTTACCAATCATACTTGAACTCAGCTGATCCTTTTTTCTCTATCAGTCTTTTTTTCCCTATTGTGTTTAATGATCATAAATTTCCTTTTAAATCAAGATGGCATGTAACAAAAAAGTTTTCCTCTTTAAATGCTTTTTTGAAAGTGGAGGTTTGTTTATGTACAAGAGCTTTAGAATAATGTTCCAGTAACACCATTAAGTATTGTTTCAATAGAGTATCACATAATGAGAGTGGAGATTCGTTGGATAAATTCAGCGTTATTTTCAGCCATGAACTCAAGGAAAATATTTCCAAGATTTTTTCTTTCTCACATGTAGCACGCAGCAGGAGATTGTTTGCATTAGACTCACACTCGGTGCTGCAAATACTTTGTTTAGTTTAGGTGAGCTTGCTGCCTGAGTGGCACGTGCGACACCCACTTTATGACAAACACTGTTGCCACATGAGAGGAATCAATCGTTTGTAGCTATTAGGTTAAAGATGTATTCATGTCTGGTTTGGCCGAGTGGGATATTTGCACCTCTGCCAGGGGTTGTGCAGAAAAGCACAGCCCTGCAGTGCTTGTTCGAAAATGACTTTTTGTGTCCTACAGGTTGTTGGCCCAAACCCGGGCTGCTGACTTTCAGCCCTGAGGCATGTGGTAGCCTGCTCACGCCATGAACTAATCTGGTGCCCAGTATTAAAAAATTTTAAACACACACGCACACTGAGTGCTTTGACCATTTGTTATTTCTTGCTTAATTTGCATCTTTTCATTTGATGTCGTTTCAGTTTTACATTCATAAATCTGTTAAAGTAGTATTAAACCACCAGGTAGTATAGTTCTGATATCATGCTGTTCACAGACTGTGTTGGCATTTACGGAAACTCCCGCCTTGAGTTGAATACCTTTTATTTTACTTCTGTGTTGTTAACTTCTCTTGGTGTAGCACTGTTCGTCTGACCCCAACTCAGGGGGAAATTGACGCTGCAGTGTAATTTAAGACAGCAAGACTCACAGTTAAACACGACCCTGTGAGTGGAACATCAGCTCAGAGCTGTGCAACAGTCTGTGAACGACAACAAAAGAGTCTACCCTTTTGAGACTCTGTTGCGAACTGCAATCTAATCTGTTTCTGCATCTGCTGTATGGCCTCTGGGAAAATCTCATGGATACTTTAGGAAAATGGTGACAAAATAGGGGCACTTTTCTTGTTTTTGAGCCCTACAGGTTTACTAAAGTGGTCGCAATGTGTAGGTCCGAAGTAATAGTTGAAGTAATGATGGGACTGGACATGCTGTTGTGAGATCTTGGCGCTGGTCAGTGTCCATCCGTGCATGGCTATTTGGCTCTGTTAATGTCTACTGCTGTTTCCTTCCTGCCTCTGCTTGCTATCATTAGACCAGAGGGGGTTGAAGTGGATGGAAAGATGGTCTCCAATTTCAGCTCCGACTGAAATCTCTGTGCTGCGTCAGCCTGCGTAGCTGCACTGTTGTTTAGCCGTCACTTCTGTACAACGGCCCCCTTATTTTCATTCTAAAAATGGTTAACTGATATGAAACCGGTGCCAGTGCTTGTATGTGCAGTTTGTGGCACACACAGCATCAGACAGAGTGTCTGGAAATAACTACAGGCACATGGGGGTGTTTTTGGTGGAGGGTGCTGGGGAACAGTGTGTGATTAAGACATCTGTTGGTGAGCTCTGCAACACATGTTCGTCGGACACAAGATAAAAACCCGCACTTTAAAACCCCAGTGGCCTGCTGAGATTATCGTCACCTGGAGATTAGTTTCATATAATGTCAGTGATGGTGTGTTTAGCCTGTGTGGTCTTAAAGAATTATTATTGCCTTGCACTATAAACACGCCTATACCGCAGTTTAAAAAACATCAAGCTGTGCCGAGTGACAGCAGGGCTTCAAGAGGTGTAATCGCACGTCTCTACCATTCTGTTACTAGCTGCAAAATGGAAGCAACGTAGTGATTTTTTTGCAGTGCTTGTTGAGATCCTGTGCTGAGAGTGCTGTGGGTGTTAACCATGATCTTTTTGTCTTTGCAGGCTGCTACCACAGACTGTCGGCCTCCTCTATGTTGGCAACTACGAAAGACCCTTCGCGTCGATGAAGGTGAGAAATAAATTAAATTAGTTTTGCTAAATTCATCATCATGGTAAAAAGTCAAAGCTCCCCCCTTTGATCTTCCAACTTTCATTTAGCTTTGCACAAAATTTCTGCTGTGTTAAAGGTTTGTGTTTAGTCAACACTGCTGTTAAATAAAGTACTCAAACCACTGAGAAAAACATCTTTTTAATATCAATTTTTGGTTTCCATAAGTATATTTTATTGTATTTTAGTAAGAAACCTCCCTATTTCCAGTCGCCTACTATTTTTATTTCCAGTGGCTTCATAGTTTAATGGTTAAACATTCACCTAACAAGCGAACAATCTCAAGTTCAATCCTGGGGGGAGATATACCTTTGGAGTTGCATGAGTAAGGTTGTAAAAAATCTGCAGAGCAACCTGCTGTGAATAAGAGAGCAGCCAAAATAGCTTCTTTTTTCTTTTCTTTTTTTTTCCTCAGATTTTTTTTTCGAAATCTCATGTTTTTACATATGGTTACTGCATAAATTCAGTATAATATTTAATCAGCTAATTTTTATCTAATTTATCATTCTACTACTCACATATTTTATCTACCTAATGTCATTAGTGAAGTTCAATCTTGCACAGATTTGACAGTTTCAGTAAATCTAAATGCGCATTTGAGGAAATGAAGTTTGGGTTTTGCCTTTCTGTGCTACTAAACAATTTAACACAATTGTATGTGCACAGGAGGCAACACAGTGGTGGGTGGTTAGCACTGTTGCCTCACAGCTAGAAGGTCTGGGTTGGAATCCACCTTGGCCCGGGCCTTTCTGTGTGGAGTTTACATGTTTTCCCCGTGCCAGGGTGGGTTTTGTCCAGGTAGTCTAAAACATGCAGTTACTGGGGTTAGGTTAATTGGTGATTCTAAATTGCCCATAGGTGTAAACGTGAGTGTGGATGGTTGTCTGTCTCTCTCTGTTGGCCCTGCGACATGAATGTGTACAGGGTGTACCCTGCCTATGACAGCTGGGATAGGCTCAATTGAATTGAATTGAATTGAATCTTAATAAAAAATAATAATGTGTTATTTGTGTGCTATTTTTTCCAATATTTTTACCAATACTGTGGCATTAATCTGAAATTGGGTGATGGTCTAATAAATTTGCAACTGCATATTCATAACCTATTAAAGTATTAGTTGACTGATAAATTATTCATCTATTAGATCATTTGCAAAAACCAGAATATCAGATATCCACTGCTTACACCTCTCTATGAGAATTTGGTACTTTCCTTTGTTTTATCTCAGCTGGGAAGCATTTGAATTTGTATTCTAGGCTCTAAAAGGTTATTAAGGCCATTCTGAACTTTCTGACCTATAAAAGTCAAAACGATTAAAAGGATGACCAATTAACGTCTTAGTGTCAATGTTCTGGCTAAAAGTTCATAAGTATTTTGTTCATTGGAAATCTTGAAAGGCAGATAATGAGTTGATTTTTTTTATTTTTTTTGTAGAGCTGAGACAGTTTTTATAATGAATTGTATTGAAACCTGGAGTAGCAATGGTCTTTTACTATCAGCTATTAGAGACTGCAGGTGTATCAGACCGTATTTATTTATTTATACCTTAATATCAACACTTATGTTAATGTGGTAGGAACAATTCATTTTTTGTGGAATTTATTGCATGGAAAAAATGTGCAGCACCATGATGTGCTACTAAAAATGGAAAATAAATAACAAAAATTAATCATTGCATGCTTGACTGGTGTTGAGCATATCAGAGTAGATAGAAGAAGAGCAAATGCAAGTTACCCTTACAGAATGAGTATGCACTGTGTAGCGTTTCAACATGCTCTAAATGACAGAAAACCTACCATTTAGTGTGTTATCTTAAAATGGTTTGAATCAAAGTTTTTTTTAGGCAGAATTTGAATTCCACTCACACAGCTGATGGCTGTGACAGAGTTAATTGAGAAAATTGCTGGTTTTTATCAAAAAGTGGAAAAGACTTACCCTTTATTCTTTTTCTAGTTGGAAGTACTGGAAAATCTTCCATATAATCATTGGGGGTTTTTTTTTCATGAAGATTAGAGTTTATTTGGTCCTTCTTTGGTGCATGGTGCTTTAATAGCTGGTAAAATAAAAATGCATTTGGAAGCTGCACTTAGTGCACTTAGCACTTAGTGATGTTCAGTTCAAGGATTTCATAGTTGCATATATTCTATGGGAGGACACGGTTGATATCACATCATTAGACATTTGACCTACAGCAATGCAGACAGTCCTGTGCATTCCATGATAACTAACATCTCATCTCCATCATATACTGTATAGGATAGGGTCTATTAAGTTATATAAAAATTTGCCAGTCTGAGGAAGCTTAGGAGCAACACGTGTTGTACATTTCTCATCTGATTGGCAGCATTTGAAGCCTTTCCAATGGCACAGTCATGGTTCAGAAACACCAAAAACAAGCTTTTCTTTTCCCCCTCGTATTGTCAGTGTTGTGCCAGATTCCCATGTATCAGCCTTGGGCTCTGTCACCGAACACGGTAGAGTCTGTTTACTGCTCAGTCTCTAAGCTTCTCACAGGGAGTCAGAGCAAAAGCTGCAGCCCTGGGGTCATTCTCTGTCAGCTTTCATGTTGTTTTTGTTGTAAAAATGTGTTTTACAGTAAACCCAAGTGTGAATATGCTAAAAATGGTAATTACTTGTCATCATAGGACATGATGACTTGTGGTTTTAGTCAGAAGGCTGTTCCTGACAAATCTGACACCTCTACACAGCCCGTGTGTGTGTTTGTTGTCTGCTGTGCTCTGTCACACAATAGTTTTGACATTCATCGCCTTGCTCATGGCCATGCTAGTAATTTCAACATGCCTATTAGATGCGGTTGGAGGCATATCCACTTTTCACTATATTGAAATCAGTTTGGCTGCTGGTGAGGGAAATCAAACCAACTTTGTTTGTGATTGGAAAAATGTTTTAATCTTCATGAAAGCCTATTTTATAGGCTTAATCTTCCAATTTTGTTCCTTATTGTTGTAATTTCCTACATTGTTGGCACCTACAGGGTATAAGTAAAGTGAATTTTGGAAGTGTTGTTTTCTGATTATTTATCAGCTGAGCTTTTCAAAAAGAAGTCTGCTGTTTCATGAATATTGTGAGACAGCAAACTGCTGAAAACCATTTGTCCGGCTCTGTTTATGTTTGCAAATTCCAGTTGGAATTAATGAGCATGAAAATGGTTTAATTGTGATAAGCATGTCTGGACTTATTTGTGACCTAGTGTTTTTTTATATATTGTAATTAGAATTTAGAAATAAAGATACAACTCCCCCAAATTAATTGAAGCCAAGTAAAATGTAAAATGAAAACGGAAAGTAATGTTTTACAAATTATTTATGCCCAAGATTTACTTGGTAATAGTATAAAAACAACATGTGAGATGTTTTATTTGATGCAAGATACACAATGCAATCCACAAATTGCAATTACGAGTTGAGAAAATAAGTAGTGAAGCATTCATACGTTCCCTCCATGTGATGATCTTTTTGTGCCCATTATCTTGCAGATGTGTTGCCTGTTTTTCTTAATCATTTAATAACTTTTTCTAGTCTTTTCTTGTCTCCATCCTAACCTTTTGCTCACATTAAATCCAGTATGACTGTATTTGTCAAAATACCGTATAATAAACTAAAACCCAAAATGTTTCATAGTCAGGATCTTACGCTGCCTTCAAACTTAAATATGTCACACAGTATTACACTTTATTACACTTATACTGCTGCTCAGTATACTATTTTACTCACATGTGTCATTGTCAGTGTTTCTGCAGCTGGAGAGCACTACAATTATTTTTATACACTGATGCCACCATTGACAGAACCAGTAGCTAGTGTTACAGAAATAAAACCCAAGTTTTCCTGTAAATTCATCAATAGTCCACCCACATCGCTGGTTTAACTTGTTACCTAATTAGAGCTGTACTTTGGGTGATGGAGGTTCATAAACTGGGCTCGACTCACACACTTAGGTTGGTTTTGTTCATAGGCTTTGCAAAAAGAGAACATTTCCACTGTGACATCAGCTTTTGAAGCCTCAAGTTTGTATTTCTGCCATTGCCATCTTATTTTTGAACCAGAAGGATGGATCCAAAACCTGATTACAAAAATATACTCCATACATTTGAATCCTGATATGTACTTAATGATTAGGGCCACCAGCACACTCACCAGAAGAAGTATATTTAGCTAATATCATTCGTTGAACTAATAAATGACATAATAGCTTGTGGAAAAACATCGACTTAGTATTTCACTTTTAGGAAATATAAATTCATGGAACTCTGTTGGATTCATAGACGGTTTGAAGGCAGTCATGTTGCACTTTCACACTAGCTTCATTATTCCAACAAAGTGGATATGTGAATCATTCCTTTAGGGATATTTTATACCCATCATGCAGTGCCTCACGAACAGCACTAGACGACAAAGTTGACGTCAAAGTGACGCCACAGTCGCTGTCGTTAGCCATCGTTGCTGTGAGTTGTGCACCTCTCGATTTTTCACTCAGCGATGTTTTTGTTTCTGGGTTTGACTTCCTCTCCTCCTATATCAGCGTTGATGTGGCAGTATTGTCTGAGTGGCGACACCTGTCATACAGGACATGCAGCTGGCTATACCTGCGCGGCGCGAGCAAGGCGCCTGGTATACTGAGGCCATTATTATGTTTAAATCAAACTCTAGTTCGCTTTAGCCCCTTGATTTGGATGCAGAGTACACATTTGCCAGTAATGTTGCATGGATAAATAGAGGAATACATTTTCCATGTTATTCACTAATCCACTAATTTTGACTCGCTCAGAATTTTATTGGAGTTTTTTCGCCCTTAATTTTTTGTCTCCAGGGTTTTGTCACATGACCTAATTTCACAACTCAAGGTCAAACACCTATGTGGATGTCAGATCTTTAAAAGCAAACCTAAAGTTTTGACTTGAAATAATGTTCTCTACATCTCTGAAAGGAGTTTTCAGCCCTAGGTGTAGTTTCACCGCTTCATGGAATTTCCAATGCAGAACTGTATGTTGCCTTTGCTTACAGCTGATTAATCATAAATCCTCTGAAAGCTGCCTGACAGATGTAGTCACCAGAATCATAGATAAGAGCAACACACTGCCAGCAGCCTCTGGCTTTAATGAAGCTATGAGTTTGACAGTGTGGACTTTACCTACTGGGTGCTGAAATACAATTTATATAATGACTTATGCATTTCTAATCAAGTCGACAATTGAGTGAGGACGTATTTTTCTGTTTAATCTATGGATGGACTTTCTTATTGAAGAGATTTAAAATTGTCATACTTTTATTCCTCAGATACTTTGAGTCTGAATTTTGGGATTAAAAAAAATATGAATATCGCCTAATTCAAAGCGCTGCCCACAGGAAAATACTCAATCATGCTGCGGACCAAAACAAACTAATCAGTTGCAAGTTTGGGAAGTTTTGGAGTGGCTGTTTAACTGCCAGATTTGACAGCGTGCTGTATGCCTGCTCTCCCCTAATTTGCCTCATTTACACATTATTACCTTGTTGTTCTCATCTTTCTTTTTTATGCGGCAGCCAATCTGAATGCGTGGGATAATGATCGTTATTATACATATTCACCAGAGACCTCTATCTGATGTCATCTAACGCGTTCAGAAGGAGTCGCGAGGTGGTTGGGAGTCCCATTTGTTTGTTCTGGCACAGCTATTCAAGGGCACATATAGCTGTAATTACATAGTAGATAATGCAGTGGCTTTGTGACAAATATTTTAACTTTACTACTGAAGATTGCCTTCTGAGTCATCCTGTTGAACTGTGTATGGTTTAGTGGGAGCTAATATTAATAGGGAGGAGATGTTTCTGTATTCTTTCTGAGTGCGAAACATATTAGAATTGAATATTGATATAGTCCATCCAAAATGTTATTTCCTTCGAGGGTGCGTTTGTTCATACTCATACTTTTGCATCTTATATATCGTCTCCCTACTTATATATTATTTCATCTAGTTTCTTGTTATTAAAATGGGCCCGGCTGCTGCAGTACTGCAGACCTCCGGGCCACTTGTGATTAAGTCTAGAATGAAACAAAGGCAGGGTCAGTCAGAGGGAGCTGTGATGGGGAAAATAAAACAGCTATTCAAGGAAATTACAGACTTTGAATGTTTATTCGTCTGTCTTCATACTGTAGCACAATGCACTGGCACAACAGTCCCCACAGGATCCAGTATTTGATAAGGAGGCAGGCTAACTGTGTGTTGTGTACAAGGTAGTAAAAGGTCAGATATCATAAATTCCAGTACTCTGGAGCTTGTTTTGGACCCACTCTTTTTTCATGATGTAGTAGACGTCATGCAGTATTTGGTGAGAGGAAACTAGGTTGTTATACCCTGGCCCTGTTTGCCCATCCTGTCAGTGAGGTTGAGGACTGAATGCCAGGAGTTTCTATGCCAATATTTTCCTCGATTTCCTGCCAAAAACGGCTTCTTTATTTGTGAAAAACACCTGGGGGGAACGTTTGTGTGCCTGGATGCACTAAAGGGATTAGGCACTGTACACTGTGCATGCTGAAATATAGATGTCCTCTCCAAACGTCATTAGCACTTCAATGCAACTGTCCAACCTTGGTATACTCTCGTTAAGCAGATAAAATCTTTAGTCTGGAAAGATTTACTACAGAGGGGTCCAAATGATTTAATTCTCTGAGTTATATCAAAACATAAACAGGGAGGAGAACATAAATTCCACCCTGACAACTCAAATGTAAATAAAATAGTAACACTGACATAGTCTGAATCTGTTGTTGTTTTCTGAATCCCATACTGATGATTGGCTACTGGTACTATCGTTTTACTGTGGCATGTATTAAATGATAATGTCTTAAATTTTTAATCTGCATCTGTTATTTCTTTTTAAAATCAAAAGTTCTAAACTGTGGGAAACAGAATCCCAAGAATAATATATTACTGGGCAATTACCATTGTACAGTCACAAAAAAATCCTTAGTGGATAACACACTGGCACAGTGCCACTAATGTGATGGGGATTGCATTCATTAAGACATTCTCACATCATGAATAATTATTGTTTTCGTGGACTTGGGCCTTGATCTTAAAACTGTAGCTCTTCAGCATGCTTGGTGCAGTGGAGAATTTCCTTTAGATCACTCCTTCGAAGTCCTGCTCTGTTTTCCTGCAGTTGTGCTTCTGCAGTGCATGCGGGATGTCTTCAAGTGTGTCAGAATGGCAAGCCTTCAATGAGGTGTTTGAGTAGAGATTGTATTGCTGTTGCCAAAAAAAACAAATCATGCATTTTCAGTGCGCTGTGTGCGACACACAGTGGGACTAAGGCACACAGTTCAGGTCGTTTCCCTCAGACGCCTCAGGACGCTGTGGACGTTTGAGCTAAAATCTGCTCCGTCTGCTTGACAAGAAAATTAAGTCAGGTTGTAAAAGAAATTGAAGTGGTCATAACCGAGGTTTGATGGGGTCGATTCCTCAAACTTTTAAGAGCTCATTAATGGCGTGCACTATATTTTTCCAGTACGACCATTTTTTCCTTTAACCTTGATTCGGAATTTACTCAGAAAGAAGTCTAAACAAATGAAGCAGATACAAAAGCTCTGTCATCATGTTTTAGTAACAATTACAAAATTGTACTTTACAATAAACTGGTTTTCTTCCTTATCAGGCGTGTTTACATTTGCTTTCTAGTCGCTGGATTTCTGATAATTGGAGGATTTGAATAGAATGTGGACAGCAGAGCACTTCTGCTCTTCAATAGTGCAACATTGGCTGATAAAGAGTTTGACTGCCAAAGTCCCTGATAACTGGTGGCACACGTGTGCTGCCATAATGAGACAGATTTGGATGGATTAAGCACCAAGTGGTGATGAAAAATGGCAGCCAACATGTCACCCTTCACCAGCAGGAAGAGATCCAGCCTGTAGCAGCACGTCCCGCCTGCCTGTACTGCCCTTCACAGCTTGCTGGCAGTTTGATGTGTCGAGCTTTAGGAAAGCTTAGAGATTCTATTGCTGCTTTGCATCATCTGCATCATCTTCTCCAAATAATCAAAAAAAAATGTTTGGCTTGTCAATCTTCAAAAGCGATTTTGATAATTTTAGAAAAACGTAAGAATCATGACGGTGACATTCAAATAAATTTAGATTTCTTGTTGTTTTAAATAATGTCTGTTTCTAGTCAGCATTCTTTCTCTCATTTTCTGTCTTCCTTCCTCACACACTTTCATTCTTCCTGTGTGAATTCGACCCCCACTGTTAGCCCAGATGCACCACACTCCAGGATCACATAAGCTCTCACTTTGTGTTTTAGTGTCTTGCCAAGCACCGGTGCTTTCCTGGCAATAGCGGTCACTCTCTGACCTCAACTAGAGGGCACGCATTCACGCTGAACCCCGGGGGTATTCGGCATTTTTACTCTCTGCGAAATCAAGGTGAAAAGTCATAGTAGAGTAGTAGAGTCACGGCAACACATGTTGCCGTATTGCTTGTTTTAAAAGCTTGCAATTGCACATGACCGTCTCAGCTGCACTTTTTGTCTTCGACGTTCCCAGCAGCTACAAGATCTGCATTTTCCATGTCTCGACAATCCTCTCAGTGAGACACAGTCCCTCGACAAATAAACAACAGATGCTCAAATGTCTTCTTTGACTCATACTTGATCTTCAGTATCATGTGCCATTTTCTTATACTTCAGCAGTGTTACAGTGTGCTCAGTGTGTAGAGCTGTTTTCAAAGCAAAGTGTGATGTAATAAGTCAGTGATCCTGTGTAGCTCAGTAGGTGGAGCAGGAGCTGTTGCACTGCTTTATTGAGAGATGATAGAGATGATACTAACACGACACTTGTGTTGTGTTAGTATTTGTATGTGCTGGTGTTTTAGTACATGTCCTCATGAAGCAAAGCAGGTTTGCTTTAATTAATCAGATATAGAGATTAACTGTTCTTCTGCATTAGTAGATTCTTTCATCCGTTGGTGGAGTTCTGTATGAAGCATCAGAGCCTTGTTTTATCTGAAAACAGGAATATTTCTTAAAGTCACAACACAGGCTGATGTGCAGGCTTTCTATCTGTTTATCTATTACTTTTAACCCTTCCACATTCACACTACCATACTTTGATTGTGATTTTGATATTTTCATCTTTTAAATTACAGTTGGACAAAATAATCTTAACTCCAGGAATAAACTACTTATGTGTTTTGTTTTGGGGTTTTTTTCCTAAACCCTTTTACGTGAATTATGTGGCCTTTCTCCACATAATAATAACCTGCTGGAGACCATGTGTTATATTTGGAAAGGCTAAGAAACCAATAGGAATTAGGCTATCCAGATTGCTGGATATTGCTGACACTGACAGCACTGACAGGAAAATGTAAATGTGACACCAGAAGAATAACTTGAGCTTAAACTACTAAACATAAATAAACCTTTATTATACATTAAACACCAGCATAAATAGCAATATAAATATAAATTTTCTCAATAGAAATCCAACAATTATAATTGAGTCAAATGTATGTAAATATGAATATTTTCTGTTTGTTATTTATCTAAATTAAACATATTTATTTACTTTTTTTTTTTATCCTTTTCTCCTTGATATCAAAAAAGGCGCACAAAATATTTCCCTAATAAGACAGCTCAGCTGCCTTGAGTATTTTCTCTCATCAAGAGATCCTTGATCTCAGAAGATTCCCATGGGAAATGCCAGTATTTGGTGCAGTCAAATGTTGCTGCTATTTGAATAAGACATGCAGTAATTCTGCATAGTGAGCTGCCTATTGTTGTATTTCAGTGAGGACCACTACTGTCAAAAGTAGATTATTTCCATCGGCGCTGGTTTATATTTGGGGCCATATCTTATGTGCATGCATGAGCAGCAGCAACACCCCCATACAGAACACTGTCACCAGACAGCAGATATGACAGTGATCAAGTCAAAACGTCATAAAAGGTGTAGATTGTTTGCAGTAGTGCAACAACATGCTAAAGCAGCTTAAATTGCATCTATTATATAGTTTTTAACCCATATTATATTTTGGGATTCTAATACAGTAGCTTTCATGATTCAGAGTTCATTAATAATAAACATTTATTGTATACTGGGCCTTAGTGCACCCCCTTAGTTTTTTTTTTTTAACTTTATTAATCCCTTTGGGAGGGTTCCGTCAGGGAAATTACAGAGGGTTTCAGATCACTCATCCAGAGACAAGCATCTGCGGTCATGCCGCCAGAGACCAGCGCTACCATTAGGCAACGTGGTTTCAGTGTCTTGCCCAAGGACACAATGCAACGCCTGGACAGGGCTCGAACCTGTAGCCTTCTGCCTGAAAGGCAACGCCTACCCACTGCGCCAGCTGCCATCCTCTGTCTGAAACAAGCCATTTCACCTGCCCCTCACAAAAGGGTTTGAACTGCAGATGAGCTTGGCTTCTGTGCTCACAACCAGAGCTGTTCGTTTGAGGTT
>VUQK01014317.1:0-13067 GCA_015106715.1 Bujurquina vittata
AAAAATATATACAGAAAAAATGTATTAGAATACAGACATCTTCAGATACAGGTATATTATTTTTACAATATATACATTGTAAAAATAATATACACAAATAGATGGAGATGGTGAGTCTTTCATGATATGCACAGAGATGTGGGTATTGTGCATTTAGAGTAGGGGTGTGTGTGAGTTCAGAGTAGTGATTGCTCTGGCAAAGAAACTGTTCTTGAGTCTGTTTGTTCTGGCTTTGATGCATCTGTAGCGCCTGCCAGAGGGCAGCAGGTCAAACAGTTCAAAGCCAGGGTGGGAGCTGTCCTTTATGATGTTTTGGGCTCTGCTGAGACAGCGGGAGGTGTATATATCCACTATGGAGGGGAGAGGGCAGCCAACGATTCTTTGTGCTGTCTTGACTACCCTCTGAAGCCTCACCCTGTCTGCCTCAGTGCAGCTGCCATAGCGAGGAGCGAAAGGTGCTGCATCTCTGTTTGTGCTGTAATATCTCCACACACTTATTTACTGCATGTGCCGGTAGTTAATTGGGGCAATAATGCTTGCTGATAATAATATCCTCACTGACTCTTGCCCAGAAGCCACTGAAGGCAAAGGATGTTTATCTAATATAATGCTAAAATGAGCAGGCATGTTGTAAATAATTATTAATGATTAATCTGATCAATGACCATAAATCCCTATTTTTAGCACAATATCACATAGGTGTAAAGAATGGAGGTGACCACCATTTCTGTGTTACCTACTGCAAGTTTACCATGCTTGAAGACTAATGAGCAAAGCTGAAAAGTGTGTTGATTGAAGAAACAATACATTTGGTTAGCCGTGTGTCTGGAGCACCAGCCTTTGTGGGTTACATTATTATGTACATTATACTATAGTCTCTAAACAGAACTTGAATCTGAAACTTGGTGAGCAGTCTTGTTCTCAGAAACTAAGGGTAGTGCACAACAGTAGATGATATTCACGCCCTCCATCCTCTAATGCATGCAGGCTGTTGTTTACTTCTGCTTTTGTTGCATTTGTTCAGGGTGGTGTCTGACCTGAGAGTTATATTCTCTTGGTCTACCTTATCTGTTGGTGTGAAGAATAAGCTCTACTCCATACTGTCCACTTTGACCCTGTAAAAGTCACTTTACGGTAGGTAGCAAACTGTTTATCATACATATTGGTAAAAATGCTGCATAGATGTTATCACATTAAAAACTGAATAAAATACTCTATTAAGTTTCATGCAGCCAAAAAGGAAAGAAATGTGACAAAGTGTAATAAAGGGTATAAGAAGGGCGGGTTGTGTGTTATTTGTTAGGACAGATTTAGTAGTTGGTAGTAATGATAAAAGCCTTTTAGTGCATCTCATGCAAACAGCTGTTTTCCTTATGACTCGGGGCGGATGGAGCAGGACCTGCGCTGACAGGAGAAGGCAGCTTCAGCGAGCCTCCCACGCTCACTGTGTGTGTGCATGTGTGTGTTTGTGTGTGCGACGTCCAGAGATCAGCAGGGTAGCTGTCCTTCGTGCATCTTGAAGAACATCTGCACTCAGAAACACGAGAGAAGTGAGTACGCTGTGGTTTGGGCGAAGACCCAGGAACGAACTCAGGTTTCTTCGCGTTGGTGAAGTTTTTTTTAAAGGGTGGGTGGCGGGCTAAAGCAGGCTAAGAGTGGCATGCTCGCTAACTGCAACGCTAGCTAGATTAGCCGTGAGGATGGTGATGAAGCGCAGAGCCAGCGTGGGTTTGTTGCGTAAACATTCCCGAAGTGGCGGTCAAACGTGTAACTTTTTGCCTCTTTTGAATTCGTGAGGATTAATACTGCTTCGGTTTGCTGTGAATATTTGTTAAAACAAAAAAGCGCCAGTGAAGAGAGTCTTTAATCTTTGAGGCTGATTTTCCCCTCGCTACCCATCAGACGCCTCTCACTGGTTTAGCTAATGCTTGCGCCGCTGCGCCGTGAACCTGCCCGACGGCACACGGTGTGTTTACGGCGGGGACCCGGAGCTGCGGTCGCTCCACACTTCCCCGTCCTGATAGCAGTTGTTGTTCTTTTATCAGTTTGTATTCTTAGCATTACTATAGTTTCAGTTACTTTCAGTAACTGAACTTGGTAACTTAGTAACTTTGCCCGTTTCAAATAATAATAAGAATTATTATAATATTATTATGAGGACTAATGAAATGTCCTGCGTATTTTAATTTTAAGTATTGTAAGTGCATAACGACCTTTTTAGTTTCCCCCCCTGTAGTTTTACTTAACCATTTAATTTACTTTTAGCAAATTACAATATCATTGTTCAGAAATAATCCTTTGTAAATATCGTATTGGAGAAAAGGGCAGGTAGTAAGTAAGCTTGAAATATTACTTTTTCAGTACTTCAGAATGTAGTGTTGGACACTACATGTAGTTAGAGTTACACCCATTCATAAATTAATGTGTTAAAAAAATAAGGGCCAAATATATATTTGTGTGAGTCAGACTAAAAGTCTACACTGAAAAGTCATGGTGGAAAATATATAAAGTGTTAGTGTGTGTCCTGTCCATTGATAATACACTGCCAGCCTTGTGAAACGCCCTGCAGATACCACAAAAACAAGAGGTGATATAACTGTTGACAAAATTTAGAGCCTGACAATTTTTTTTCTTTTAGACACACAAAATATTAACAGATTTCCTTAACATGTGTTACGTGTCTTTATTTATTTACTCTTTTCCATTCTGCTGGGATCAGATGGTTGTTGGGTTTCCCAATAAGGAAGAGTGACCTTTGGATGAACTAACTGCGCAACAGCAACACTCATAACATGGGTGAAATGTGTTTCTCCTATCACTTCTTTTTTAAATTTTCATTTATTAGCCATTATAAATGCTGATACCAGTTGGTCAGGCTCTAACAGGATGCATTTATTCATTCATCCTTTCCCAAATCGGAGCTGCCGCGGCGACCGTGAGCTCAGCTGCCTTGATGGGCTGTGCTGCGTGAAGTTGTGTAACTGCTACTGGTTGAATTATGGATGATAAATCACCATTCAGAGGTTTTTCCTGGCTCAGAGTGGACCTTTTGGGGTGTGACTACGCACACAAAAAGTCTGTGATACTTTACTCAACAGGATGTTGTGCATTTTCTTGTTACTCCTAGACTTTTGATGAACCAAAATTTATTTTATGTTTGAGTAAATTAACCTCCACTTAAGCAGGTTAATTTTTTTCTTTCATAGTCCTGTTGATTTTCCTTTGGTGGAAGGCCAAAGCCTCTTTAGCTTTTAGTGGGTGCCAACAAAAACCCTGTCATTGTGCTTTTATCAGATGTGATAGATGTGTTAACAATATTGCTGCATGTAGCTTGAGTTACACCCATTCATAAAGTAATGTGTTAGCTAGAATAATGACTGCCAAAGTACATCCAAAGGTAAAATCAGACCAAAAAAGCTTTTTCTGTAAGCCTGGTTTTATTACACATTTCCCATTGATGGGGTACAGCTGTGTTATGGTGCTGTGCTCAGTTGTAACATCCGGCATTGTCTCCAAAATTGACCGACTCGTGTATAATTTGGTGATTCAGATTGGTTTTTTAAAATGTGAATTTTGTAGTTGTAATTCTGAATGAGTCAGCTTGAGGTCAAGACAGTGTTTCTATTCAGTTCTGTGAACGCATGACTCAGTGGTTGCACAATGCAACTAAGCAATAAAAAAAAACAACTTAAAAAAGTGAAAATGTAGTGAGATGCAGTAGGAAATAATAACTTAATGCTTTAAAGTCTTTGATTTTAACTCAGAATTTTGTAGCTGCTGGTAATCGTGCTGCTTCAGTGAAAGCTGACAAAAATAACTGAGAGTAATCTTTATGGCTTCTCCACACTGTGATAAGATAAGAGTAATCACCAGATAAAGCACAGCTCCTTCATATAATATTTGCGATTTTATGAGTGATCTGTAAGTATGGTTTTAGCAATGTTTGTAGGTCTGGATTTGGTATTGTTCTTTGGATACCAAATCTTTTATTCCTCTAGTCAGTCATTCACAGGCCTTTCTAAAGCTTACAAGCATTTGGCCGGAGCATGGGAGATGCCATACAGAGTGATAACTTGTTTCTTTATTGTTTAAATATTGAGACATTGAAGGCAAAGTCCTGCTGTGTTACTTTGCCACAGAATGAAAGTATGTTTCATTTGGTTTTTTATTGTATGCTGGACAATTGCGAGAGTGAATTGAACCCTTGGCCTTCTCCTCCTCGTTCATTCCCCCTAGCTGGTTGGCTCTTTTTTTGAAGGCTGAAGTAACAGCTTGTTGGCCGTTAATTTGAAACCCATTGGCTGTAAAGGTAGAGCAAGTTTGCGGTTTTTAGAGGTGTGCAGCAACAATAAATCGCACAAGTAAGAATTGTGAACAGTATTGCCTTGTTTCACATTACGGAAATTTTTAGAAGTACGTTTTATTGTCCCACAGTCCTGCTCACTAAGTCTTGGGAAAATAATCTTAAGATACCAGATGATGTTTATATGCTTGTTTTTTGGTTTTTTTTTTTGGTTTTTTTTGCTTCATTTCTTCCCAGAACATCAGTGCAATGCTGCTTCTCAGACGTTGCCACAGACTGACTCCCTTTGGCCCTCTCAGTTTTCAGAGGTACATTAATATAACAATATGATCATTTGTAGTAGATATTTTCTTTCTGTATGTGATATCGTTTACTCGATTTTCTTTTTTTACTTGAAGTGCATAATGTCTATTTTAGTCTGAACAAAAGGTGGGACTTTAATAATGAGGTATATTAGTAATAATAATGATTTAATAATCACTGGGACTACATACATCTTTCATATGTAGCTTACCTTGTCTAGGCACCATGAAAAGAAGACAGAGCAAATTTTATATTTACACACACACACACACACACGCACACGCACGCACACACACACACGCACACACACACAGTTTTTCTTTGGAAATTGGATGCCTTTTCAGAGAAATGTTATTTTTTGTTATGCCACTTAACTCTGACCTATGTATCATTCAAGCCTAAAAAAGGCACCTAACTCAAGGAATGACCCAGTGTTGTCTACACATAGCAGAGAAATTATAACCAAAGAACCAATTTTAAACTGTATCTTTAGACACATGCTGAATGTTCCACCCTTAAGAAAAATGAGGAAATTGGACAAGTAGAGGACCAAAAAAAAAAAGTGGCAGGCCTACTAAAAAAAGACTGTCTACAGCAGATGAGCAGTATCTGTCATGTCCGTAAGAATTAGGAAAGAAATTCACACACACAGACCTGACACAGAAGCAGAGACATGGAGCTCTACAGACATCTGTCATGTGTGAATAATAAGTATTACAAAATTTAGCTAGTGCAGCCCCCAGTTTGCTCAACAAAAAGGCTGATGATGCAACAGCACTGGCATGCATTAGCATTAATTATTAACCCTTAAAAAAACATTTTTTTGCAGCAGGAAACAAAGTGCAGATCAAAACTCAGTTCTGAGAATGCTGATATGCTCACTGTTCTTCATGCTTTCAAACACACATGCTGATTCATTCATTACCACACTTAAACACGTAGACACACATGCATGCACAAAAGCACATACGTATGAACACACACCAAATCAGCCTTATCTAGGAGATGCAACACTGAGACCTGTTTTTGTCTCCAACTAATGTAAGAAAGCTTTCTATGAAGACAGAGTAAAGGCTGTTTTATTTTATGCATAATTTAGGTTGTTTGCATACTTTACTTATTTTTAAACTTGTGTTTTTTTCTTCAAAAAAAAAATCCTTAGATATCAGGTGGCACCTGTAGTCGCATCGTGTGCAGTTCGTCTCAGCAGCAGCAGCAATGAGCAGAGATTTCACCAGCATGCCTTCAGTCCCAGCTGGATACGTGCCCTGGCAGGGATACTGGCTGGTACAGGGGTTGTACTGGCATATGGTATACACCACCACAAGGTTAGAAAGATCTTTCCTGTTAAAATTGTTGTGCAAAGTTTAATGCAATTCTTTTTGTACCTTGGCTAAATTATGCAAGTTAAATTCATTTTTAACTGCAACAAAAGTGAAATTTGAAATCACACTGTATCATCAAGAAAACATCAACTTTCCAAGTTCAAATGCATTTACTCTTAGTAAGTCAATTGTTAATGCAGTGAGGCTGCAGACTGTGACTTGACAAAGGTTCTTGTTGTTGTGGTAGACATTAAACGCGCGGACATTAAGTCAGTGGGTCAGTGCCACCAAACGAGAGTCAATAGCAAAATAAGCTGTTTGGCACCGGCAGAGAAGTTTTTCAAGCTTTTCATGGGCACAACCCACATACTTATCTCTGCGTGGCACCATTTAAGCGGAAATAAACAGGCTTTCCAACGGTATAAGAGTTGCTGCCAAGAAGCATTGTTACGATAAAGAATTAACAACCCAAACACATATTTCTTTGCTTACAGATTCACAGCACCTACAGCATTATTTGCAATGGTACTGACATACTTAAACAGCAACTGACGCCATTCCCAGCAGCAGAGTTTCCAAAGCTACATTTAATGAGGCTCACATGCTAGCAGGCAGTGCTAACTCTCAGGAAGCTGCCTGCTGGCTGTGTTTACTTAAAACTAATGCCACGTGGGTTTGTGTTAAGGTAGTAAGCAGCAGTGGCACTTGGAATTTGAACACATGAAAATTTATATATATTTTTTAAAGTGCCCGGAAACATTTAATGTGAAAGGGTTGCTTAAAAAAAGTAGGCAGTAAATAGGTCTGTGCACAACTATTCTATTATTGCTATTTCGATAGAAACTGATGCTGCTCTCTTTCTGTGCAGGCTGAGCAGGCAGATGTTAGAGATGAGACTATACAGGAGAGGTCCCCTCTTCCTGTCATCAGCCGGAAGGAAGTTGCAAAGCATCGCTCCGTGAAAGATGGCGTGTGGGTCACTTACAAAGGTGGTGTCTATGACATTACTAAGTTTGTGGCCGTGCACCCTGGTGGGGATAAAATCATGCTGGCGGCAGGCGGTGCCCTTGAGCCTTTCTGGGCGCTTTATGCGGTACACAACCAGGACCATGTGCTGGAAATGCTCTCTTTGTATAAGGTGAGAAACCTGCATGTTTCTGTTGATGATTTAACTAAAGCACTCTTAAATAATAAGGTCTTAAAATATAGTTGACTATAGTCTGTTATTCAGTAACAGAGACTCGGGTTCAACCACTGAGCTGTGTCAGCACTATGTCAGGGTTCAACATAGCCGGTCTTATAATAATTCAGCTAAAGGAGGGCCATGAGGTGTATTTATTTCAAAGTTTTAGCAGCTCTGCGGAACATTGCTATTCACAGAATATTAACAGTGAGGTCACTCAGTAAACTGTTTTTCCATTGAATATTCTTATGGGTGGAACAAGTTTGTATCAAACACGACACTACGTAGTATAGCGGTGCGGATCTTTGCACTTAAACCAAACTGCAAACCTCAACAAGTGCGCTGGCTTTCACCAACTTTCATTTGAAATCACCACCAACACCCACTATGACGTTTCACCTCGCAGAGCTCCATTTCTTTTAAGACTGGTTCTCATTCAATCCATTCAGTCCTTTTTTTTCTTTTCTTTTTTGGGGGGGAAAACCAGATTGATGAGCTCTTATTGTACATCTTTTGAATTTATCCTTAAATGAACTTTTTAATTTATGTTTGTCTGGCACTTGGTCAGTACAGACACACATGAAAAGGTCTACTGCACACTAAATACTAAGGAAAAACTCACAGCTGTAAGCTGAATACTGGCACTCCCTCAAGTGGTCAGTGAGGAAAAATCTGTGGCTGATGTTTTTCTAAGTTTGAAGTAGGCTGCTTGAGATGAAGAAGAAATTCTGTTGCAGTGCTGTACTGTAGCTTTGGGCCCATGTGTTCTAATAAAATCTTTGTGTCCGTGGTTGATGTAAGATTGGTGAGCTAAGTGCAGAAGACCTGAAGAAGCAACATGAAGTTAAATCCTCAGATCCCTACTCTTCTGACCCCGAGCGCCACCCTGTCCTCCGTCCCAACAGTCTCAAGCCCTTCACAGCTGAGCCGCCACCTGAAATCCTCTCTGACAGCTACATCACACCCTCTGTTTTCTTCTTTAAAAGAAACCACCTGCCAGTTCCTCGGGTAGACGCGGTTTCATATCGGCTACATGTGGAGGGACTACCTGGAGGAGTGCTGACACTGTCTTTAGAAGACTTGAAGACTCGATTCCCCAAACACACAGTGACCGCTACACTGCAGTGTGCAGGTAATCGCAGAAGTGAGATGAATAAGGTAAAGCTAGTTAAGGGACTGAACTGGGGCATTGCTGCCATCGGTAATGCGACATGGAGCGGGGCTAAACTCAGGGATGTCCTGCTGGCTGCAGGTTACGGGCCAGATGTGACTCAGTGGGCTCGCCATGTACAGTTTGAAGGACTGGATAAAGACGTAACAGGGACTGCCTACGGTGCTTCAATCCCCATAGCCAAGGCAGTCAGTGAGGATGGCGATGTGCTTCTGGCCTATGAAATGAATGGCGAGGATCTTCCGTCTGACCATGGCTTCCCTGTTCGCGTGGTGGTACCAGGTACAGTGGGTGCACGCAATGTGAAATGGCTGGGTAAAATCACAGTCAGCGCAGAGGAGAGCAGCAGCCACTGGCAGCAGAACGATTACAAAGGTTTCTCACCTGGAACAGACTGGGACACAGTGGACTACAAATCTGCTCCAGCCATCCAAGAGCTGCCTGTTCAGTCTGCTATCACCACACCTGCAGAAGGCACCATGATCGATCGCAGTGAGGAAACGCTGACTGTGAAGGGCTACGCTTGGAGCGGCGGGGGCAGAGAAGTGATACGCGTGGATGTTTCTGTGGACGGAGGAAAGACGTGGGAGGTGGCCCAGCTGAAGAGCAGTGGCAAGGAAGACGATACTCAACCACCTCCTCCACTGGGACGAGCATGGGCGTGGAGGCTGTGGGAGATAACTGTTCCTCTCCCACCTGAGGCCCAAGAGCTGGAGATAATTTGCAAGGCAGTCGACAACAGTTACAACACGCAGCCGGACACATTTGCTCCCATCTGGAATCTCAGGGGTGTGCTGAGTAATGCCTGGCACAGAGTGAAAGTGAAGATCAGCGAGGATAACGGCGAGGAATAGACTCAGAAATCAAAAGGTAAAACTGAGTCAGTGTGAGCTATTTTTAATTATTAAATTTGTGTCATGGACTCTGCAAGATGTATGCACAAACAGGAAAAAGCTTCATAGGTAAATAACACTATATTTTGAAGTATTTTTGACAAAGCCTCAAGTATTTATTCATTTTTGTTGCCAGTGAGCTTTGAAAGATTTGCAGCAGTACACACATAGGATGAAATTCAAGGCTGTGAAAAGCCAAATAAGACTGTGTCAGGTTGTGTCTATTTATCAGTCTCGTTCTCTTTTCTTAAAAAAAACTGTGGTTCAATTTCATTCTGAATCTCTGATTTTTAAAGATGAAACATTTATTTTTGTAATCTGTATTTATAACACTGCTGATAAGAATAGTACGTTATAAGGTGGATTACTGCACCGCAGAATGTAAAAGATTAATTTTTTATAATAACTTCTAGATAAAATGAAGTTGAGCTGTATTGATTTGTTTTTAATACAGGGTAGTTATACTGAATGCAGTGTTCAGTTAGAGAGGACTGGCATCAGCCTGCAGTGTTTAAACATATCAACATTTCTTTATCTACAGCTCTGTTTTTGTTCAAGGTCCAGTTTTTTTTTGTTTTTTTTTTGAGAACTTTGAGTAACTCCAGCAAATTTTGCCTGTGGTTGAAATAATCAATGTATACCTTAAGATAGCCCATCAGTGGTGGACTGTGGCTCTTTGTGTACCAATCAGATGGTGGACCTGCCCTCTACTGTTTCAGAGGAGATATGAAATACAAAAACACAGTGTGAAGTCCAGCTTTGTATGCTGCAACACTACAGCGCGACAGAGGTTTGTTTGATACGTTTTCATCCCAGCGATCGTCTGATGTCCCCGTGCTCATTGGTGTAGGGAGAGTCCAGAAAAAAATATACTGGCGAGAAGCGAGTGCTGATTCCTTACATGGGGAGAGGAGTGAATAATATAAGGAATAATAAAACAACAACAGCGTGTTAATGAAACATTTTAACATTTGTTTAAAATGATCAAACTGCAGGTTTTAGTTTAATTAGCAGGTGGCCGGTGCATTCACACATAGATTACATTTAAATGTGTGAAAATCATAAAATGTATTTAATTGCTTATGATTAATAAAGACCTCTAAAATAAAGACACCGACTGAAGTCTGCTGATTCAGTTGCTCAGCGTCATCAATACTGTCAGATGTCAACTTGTAACCGTTCATTTTTGCTGTGTTGTTTTTCATTTTTTTCCCTGGTTTTGCCTTTCAAAGACGATCTTTTTTTTTCCAAATTCACAGGGAATAATGTCATTCAGCAGTGTCGACGCATACATGGGCCTCTGTGTGAAACGCAAAACACCAGCAAACAAAATGAAGAACCTCCTATCAGACATATGCAGCTCTGCCGTGTGTTTGCTTTAGATAACTGCCTGCATGTGTGTTTGTGTGTGCGTGTTTTATGATACCAACGGTAGCCTGATCAAAAAAATCTTGCTGTTTCCTGCTCTTTGTTCCCTTTTTTGCCTTAATTTGAGTGACGCTGTAAATATCCCAGTGGTGACAAATGCAGTGGGCATGGAGCATGACTCTGACTCCTGAGGTTTACTGCTAAGTGGGCAAATATTGAAAACTGTGTCACATTGGTGATGAATGGTAATATTTTCCCAATATGTTGCATGTGACCAAAGTCTGCAAGAGTTTTTTTTTTTAAGAAACAAAAAAAGATTACATTTTTTTTTTGCTGTAAAAATAAATTCTTGCTAGCTTAGTGCTAGTATGTAAATCTAGAGCCTAATAATAATAACGAGCAAAGATACATCACATTATAAAAGTTACTACTTAACCCCTTGAAAAATGTGGATCCAGGCTCCACTGTTACTATAACAGACTGTCTGTGTGGTAACTCTGAGTGCCAACCATACACTCACATCTTGAGACCAGATGTTCTGTAACATCTATACCACTTCAGTACACCAAGACTGCAGTCTGTGCCAGTCTATATCTCAGACTTTTCAAGGATACGCATTATGAGCCAGCATCAGTCTTTATAATTAGATTTTACAGGTTTGAATGAAATCGGAACAACTCCCAACTTGGCTAAACTGATTACAAATATGAGCTCATGAGTGGAAACGAGAAGGAATAAAAATTTGGTTAACTGCCAAATCCAAAATTGTCCTCTCTTGATAGAAATAGTAACAAGATGATGGGGAAATCTGACCAGTGTGAATAACTCACATCGGCACACAACACGCACCATATCCAGTTCTTAATAGAGAGAAGTCATCAGGAGATTTCTGCTTTCCATCTCAAACTTAATTATTTAAAAAACAGATACTCAAACAGTATAGACACAGTATAGTATAGTTGTGAGCTTCTGAGATAAAATATGCTTTTTCTTCTGGTTTTTTATTTTCCAAGATATTTTTACACGTTACAGCTGTGTATAAGATTAGTTGAGTTTTAATAATAAATTGTAAGCTTATTACCTTTTTTCACCTTTCCTCATTTAAAAATCAAAAGTCTATGTAGACAAGACTTCAAATAAAACAAGTTTATTCCACCTCCATTCACAAAAACAGTTTATTTAGAGACCAGCCCGCCAGGTCAAGATGCTGTGGGGAGGTGGGATGTTTGATTATGGAGAAACACCAGTTTTGTCAATTACCTGGAATATTGTGACCTGTTTGCATCACTTTGCTACATGTCTGTCTATAGATGTCCACAGTCAGACTTATTTAATTCTTTGATCACATTTAGGCTCCAAGAGAGGAACTGCATCATGCTGAATTTCACTTGTGCAAGTTCTATGAGTCACAGTTCTTTCAACAGAAGACTGTGAAAGAAAATTAAAAACTGTACTTGCTTACTTATTTAAATAACCAGTGTGAAGCTTCTCCCATAAACATCTGGGGACTGAGGAGACCAGCTGCTGGGCTTTTGGGAGAGAAATGTCCTGTTATCTGATGAAGGATTCTAGCTGATCAGCCGTCCCGGGTCTTCTTTGTCATATTTTTTGTTTCAAGATTCTGCAAATATTTTCAGTTGGTGAGAGATCTGGACTGCAGGAAGGCCAGCTCAGCACCCGATCTCTTCTACTGTGAAGCCATGCTGTTGCGGTACGAGGTTTAGCAGTATCTTGTTGAAATATGCAAGGCCTTCCCTGAAAGTCATGATCTGGATCAGAGCATGTGTTGCTCTAAAATCTGTAGATACCTTTCAGCATTGATGGTGCTTTTCCAGATGGGCAAGCTGCCAATTCCATAGGCACTAATGCACCCCCCCCCCATACCATCAGAGATTAAGGCTTTCAAAATGATCACTCATAACAAGCCAAGGGATCCCTCTTCTTTTGAGATATGTTGCTGCCATTAAATTCAAATTGAGCTAATATTTTTCACGGATTTCCAAATCATCACACTCTGTTTCCATTTACATTTTACACAGCATCCAAACTTTTTTCAGAATTGAAGCTGTACAAAAAGAGAAACAGGAAAGAAATGTAAAAACACATTGATGTGAAATGAAATCCAAACCTCAGAAAAAGTAAATTAAAAGTAAAGATTAAAGACATTGAGGAGAATCACAAAACTAAATTCAGGTCACTGAACACTTCTTACCAAATCTCCATCTGTGCATGGATGGGTAACGTTTTCATTTGTCTGTCATTTGTAAAGATAATTAACCCAGGTATTACAGGTGTGGGAATGACAGGAATGTGAAAACAAGAGGGCGGTGCAGATCTCATGGTTTGGGTCCATAACTGAACTCCACTGCTGCGTTAACTCCAAGGGGATGAACAACTTTGCTGTGATCCTGGAGGATAATATATCAGTGTTATAGTGTCCAGGGAGAGTGTCCTCTCTCCACTGGCTTGTAAAAAACACCAAAGTAAAGCCACAGTACTGTAGGCATTACTACAGCTTGTA
>VUQK01014317.1:20714-37837 GCA_015106715.1 Bujurquina vittata
TTTATCCGCAAAAAGAAATTTCGTGAAACCAAGCCGTAAGAGCTTTCTGTTGACTAGAGAGGGAAAAAAAAAAACTGCACCCCCCCCCCCCCAAATTCATACTTTCTTACTTTTCTAACAAAACGAGCGCTGCCGGCCAGATTTCTGTTTACAATCAAGACTATAATCTTCACATCAACCCCAGCCAACTTACAATGGAGGCCCGTACTCAGCTTTGAGACACAACTATGCACAGAGGGTCTGGGCAGCATCGGTGGATCGTGGGGTGAAAAAGACGGCTGCAAATATGACAGCTGGTGGACTGACTGAGAGGGTGGGAGTTTCTTTATGCACTTTACATATCTGCATTCTCTGTGTGTTTAAGGGTTAACTCTACATCTGTCAAAATTCTGAGTAAACACCAAATTTCAAGCAGATGTGCGTGTCAGTGTGTTGTGAAAGAGGATTTGGAGACTAAAAAAGTCCGGCACCGTTAAAAGATTTTGTTTACCTCTGACTGGGGAAGTACTATGATCTGCCTCCTTGTGTTACCAAAGGTGCAGTCATGTGAGAAAAGGGGAAAGTCTTGTTTATACGTGAAAAATTTTTTTAAGGTGTCAAATTGGGAGATTTTTAATTTAAAATGAACCGACAAAGTTAGCTGATGTAATTAGTTTATGAGTAGAGCTGGCTTTTAGTGTAGGCTTAACTTGATGTTAAACTCAGCTGGTTTGGCTCAAAGCCTTTCGCATTATTATGACTCTCTTTCTGTTCTACACATCATTTCTCTTGTAATCTACAACATAACTAAAGTCATGCATAGTTAGCACACTCTACACAACTACAGCAACTAAAACACAAAGTTGAGTACTGTTTACTACAAAGTTTTGTGCACAGCTATTAAATATTTGTACTTTTACTGTAATTCCGATAATTACACATTAACAATTTTCTACATTTACACCAGCAGACAAGACTGAACGAATGCTTTGTGGTCATCTAATTAGGTTTAGTCAAGCTCTGAGAAGACGTCAACGGCCCGGGTTTCTTCTTTCTTTCTCTCACATATCTGGTTACCATTAGATTTCACATCTTTACTGCTAAAATAATTACTTAATTTACTTGTAAAGCTAGAGATCAACTTGTATTTCAGCAGCATTTTAACAGTAATTTACCCGCTTCCACATGAACATATACACTAATGTGCACTCCCATTTCTTTGCCTCACGCTGCCTCCTCCCTTCGTCACAATGCTGTCTTATGTGGAGCAGCCTTGGGAGTCATTGCTGCTGTGGGAGAATAGAGCCATTATGGGGCAAAACAAAGACTCTGAGGCCCATGCTGTGACCTCTAGTGGCACTCAGAGGAAACCATGCGAATGAAAAACGAGACCACATAAAGATGGCTGAGTGCAGCAAGGAAGCTGCTACATCCCAAGTCGTTTGCTTTAAGGCCGGAGCAAGTATTTGCCTTCAGAGGGTCGCTGATTGATGAAGGGTGGTCCTGACCAGAAGCAGAGCTATCTGTCTTAACGCTTGAGCTCTCTGAAAGCCCCCAAACCTTACAATGCAGAATTTTCAACAAGCTGCCTGGCAACTGATTCATTACAAGTCAACTAGACTTTGAGACTATAGCCACGCAAGCAGCTCTTTGAGGCTGCACTTTAGCCTGGCAGCGCTTTGAGTCAGACGGCAACATCACAGCCATTTTGGTTTCTCTGTTTTTTCGATATAGAAAAGTACTCAACTCATTCTAATCTGATGATGATTAAGTAGAAAGTAAAGTGAAAATCCTCTAATTTATTTCTAAAGTTATCAAAATGTGAACATAGTTAGTTTAAAGGCAGGGCGTGCACACACACACACACACACACACACACACACGCACACACACACACGCACGCACACACTCACACACACATGCACGCACACACAGGGCTGAAATACGCTTCTTTTTTTTTACCACTTATGGGGGAAAGAAACATTTTGAAATATGTCACAAACATAGTTAAGCCTTGCTATGGCCTCATTTGGCATTTAACACTTTAAGGTTGAAATTTTGCATTTCAACATATTTCAATGGGTGCCTATAAAGGGTTAATTTGCTTTAGTTATTGTTAAAGTGTTAGGAAGTTATTTTATAACCTAACATTTGCGCTTCCATTTGATATACACTGTGTCACTGGATATAATGCTTCTGCAGCTGGCACCTTGTTACAGTAGTCACACTTTGAATTAGTTAGTAGGTCATAAGGACAAAAACTCAGAAAAGGAGGGCATCTGAATAGGATGCTTCCTGGGCGCCTCTTGGGTGAGGTGTTCTGGGCATATCCCAGGGCCTCTTCCCGGCAGCCCGAGGACATGCTGGAGAGATTATATCTCTAAGATAGCCTGTGTTCCCCCAAATAAGCTGGAGGAGGTGGCTGAGGAGAGGGAGGTCTAGGTTTCTCTATTTAGGCTGCTGTCTCTGGGACCTGACCCCAGACAAGTGGAAGAAAATGGATGGATGGATGATATGGATGGGGAAAAAAGGATGAAAAATGCCCTTCATTTACTTATGCTTATAAATGCTGCTGCCTAAATAAAACACTGTTCAAAAATATTATCACAATTTTTCTTGAAATCCCTTCATATAAATTTCAGCCTACCCCTACACAGTAGTGTAAAAATTAGCAACATCTTGTATCAAACTGATGACCATGCTTCTGTTAATTCTAGGCTGGAATGTCCCAAAAGTGCCAAAAGCTCTGTTGAAACACCTTTAGCTAATCCAAAAGGTTGCAGTGTGGGTACAACGAAGAATTAGCAACACAAATCATATTTGTCCCTGTATTAGCATTCCTCATTGGGCCCCAGTAAAGTCCATAATATAATTTAAAATTCTTGTCCTGACATTCAAAGCCCCTGTTGAATAAGCTCCATCATATTTTAATATTAATAAAAAAAAATTCTCATCCCAGTAGAGCACTTCAATCTCAAAGTGCAACCCAGCTCACACTTTTCTTTTTGATTATACTTATTCTTAAGGCTCAATCAGGATTGCCTTCATTTTTGCAAATGCAGGCCCAGGCTGCTGGGGAACCTCAAATCGTGAATGCACTGAGCTTTTCTTCTCCGTGATTTTCTGTGCCTTTGTTCCATGTCATTATGTCTTCCCTCCCATAATTTTTGTTTTTTCTTCTTTGTCTTCTCTCTCTCTCTGTAGTCTCTGTTTTTGTTTCTCTTTGCTTGTCTGTTCTGTCTCCATTGAGGTGGATTGGCCGCTCCCATGTCCACTTTTGCTGCAGATTTCTTCCAGTTGAAGACAGAAAAATTGCTGCATTTATTTCTATAATATTGAAATATTGAAGGGTCTATACTTTACAACATAAAGTGCCCTATCTACTTCTATTGCATGTTGTTCCCCTCTTTTCTTTGCTTCCCGTCTACCTCTGCACTGTCAGATAACAATGACTAAGTAATAACTTGAATCCCTTACACAAAGAGAGCAGTTCAATAAATGTTAGATGCTAAATGAGGTATGACTTACATAAACTTAAGCGGTATCTGGCAGGGAATGAGAGTTCACACTCAGCTGCAGATGCGCTATTGGAATAACATGTTGTCCTTGGGTATCCTCCCCTTGAACACACCCAGCGGGGGGCTGAGCAGCACAGATCTGAGTGCTCAGCTGCTGAGGCGCAGGCAAGGCTGACTAAAAGTTCCCCACATAGCTAATTCGGGTGTGTTTAATCAAGGCACGATCACAGCCAAAGGTTCTGCAAGCGTTTCACTAACTTGACGGTCGGGGCCAGCTGAGAAGCCAAAAAACTTGCAATGTTATGGCTTCACTTGGAAGACCCTACCAAGAATGTGAGATGCCCCTGGGGTCTGAACAGTTGCTGGTATAAATTATGCCACCCTAAGGTGAAGACCCCAACCAGCTGAAACACTGACCAAGTCAAGAAAATAAAAATCTGAATAAAGCTAACTGCTGTCCCAGCTGCAGTCCTTAATTATGATAATATAATAAAACTCATTAAAATAATATCTGCTTTAACTCTGACGCATATAGACTTCAAATGACCCACTGCTGAGCTTCCTGCCTTGCCATAGCAGGAAGCTGAGGACCACATGAGGAAGTGGAACATCAGGTTTCAGCAGGAACTGACCCCCTGTGTTTGTGACACGGAGCAAAAACAGTATCAAAGAGCTGGATTATCAACACACGGAGCAGAGCGAGAACCTCCGAGCAGGAAAAACAAGGGAACTACCTGGAATAGCAGTGTCATCAGAAACCATTTCATCTGAGAAATTTGATCATTGGGAAGCCCCAGGAGAGGCTCCCGTGTGATACCACGTTTATAAGCTTGTAATCTGTCTGGCTCGCAGGCTAAGCTACACATAACACTTTCAATTATGTTGCAATGCCTCTGCTTATGTGATTGGGGCTACTTTCAGAAGGGGTTTTGTAGGTATCAGCTAGTTCTATGTCTGTGTGCTAAGAACTTACATAATGAACAAAAGTGCCACATGACAGTTTTCACTTTGACCAGACTGTGAATGCCCAAGGGTTATTACACGTCTTCTTTATGCGCATCAGTGTATGAAAATGTGCAATAAAAAAACATATTAATTGGCAAAATCCCGAGGACCTTTAGTTTAATTGCCTTAAATATGTGCCCTCACACAAACTTGTCACTGTCCTTTTATTCATTCAGATTATTAAATGCTGAAAAACTGAACACACAAATACTGAGCTATAAATCTGAGGCAACTATTTGCTACAAAACCTTTAAAAAGCAGCATTTTTAAAAGCTGTTGTGTAAATTATCATGAGGCTTGGGTAAATAAAGTGTATCCCAATTAGGGGTGGGCGATATGGACCAAAAATAATACCGCAATATTTTTTAGCTGAATGGCGATATATGATATATACATGATATATTTTTTCTTCCCCAAAAGTTATAAATAAAAAGCCACTTCTGAGTCACACCGGCACTTTTTTTTAAAAATTCAGTTGTAGATGTACATGAGAAATTTCTCAAAAATAAACTATTGGCATGTTTAAAAATTATGCTTCTCAAATAAATTAATGCTCACAGCTCTGCTATTAAAATTTAAACAGAAAAGATACTGAGCAAAAACAGCAAAGGGCTGATTTATTCTTTAAAAAACAGTCTGCAGTGAAGTAGACTTCTCCAAAGTACTTCCTTCTGTGTGTACTCCTGTACAGCCAGTACTCTGTGCAAATAACAAAACATGTAAACAGACTGAATGAATAAAATTCCTTCAGACAGAAAGTTTCTCGCTAGCTCAGTAAATCCACAGACATATGCACCAACGTATTCAGCAACGGGCCCACCTGCTCAATGAGGCGTCTACGTGTCCGCCGGCTGAATCGTGAACACATGAAAAAGACTCACTTCCGTTATTAAGGTCAAGGTCATGTGACTTACGGTACAACCCAACAGCCAGGTACACTTTGGGGGTCAGGGGGACGCCAAAGCGTAGGAACGGACGCAGTACAAAGACGCAAAACACCGCGACAGCAGAGGATTTCAGGTTTCCAGATATGGCCCACCCCTAATCCCAATGTGTTGTCACTGCATTGTATGCTTTTAACAACATTCCACATAAGAGTCCATCAGTTAGGACCATGTTTGAACTACAGCATCATCAAAAACCTAATTTTTTTATTGCATAAATCTGATATGCCATTGCCCCTTTAAATTTCTGCATCCATTCTCTTTTCTGTTGTCCTGACTGAAACCAAAGCAATACCTCATCATCTAAATCAGATATTTACCAGAGGGGATAGAAAAAACTTTTGTGACTACAGTCGCTTAAATGTTGACTTCAAGTTTACAGTTTATTCAGTTTGCCACCCAAAACTGACCCAGGTCAACAAGCCAATATCATTTTCCACACGGTACAGTGGGAGTTCCCTGAATTAGGTCATTACCCTCACTTATGAAAATGCACTCTGGCAATATTTCATTGTACACTGCGTGACAATGAGCGAGTCACTTACAGAATTTCAAATTCATTCTGAAACAATCAGTCAAGTTTTTATTTTCATTGCAAAACTTTTACCCTGTAGTCCTGGGTCCCAATTACATCCACTTATGGGTACTTTTTTATGAGTAGCAATCTAACATTTTTTCTCCCCTTTTTAATCTCTCCATTTCATGCTTGCCTGACTTTAGTCTCAACGAAAAGGGACCTCAGAGAGTTATTCATAAAGAGGCATGAAAAACAAAATCCACACTACAATGAGAAGCCTTTTGAAGAGAGTCACATGCCAGTGGTGCATGAGTGCATACTGTACTTCAGAGCTACATGTGGTCATTAACACAGTGAAAATACACTAATGCATGATATGGATTCACTTACTGTGTTGTGGCAAGTTAGCACTGTGAGTGCACCGTGCGTGCTGTAAGATCGGGCCGTTTCACAACGCTGTAACATCTGTGGTAGAGGAGCAGCATTTAGTAGGCAGCGTGGTGGAGTCTGATGTCCATATGTTAGCGCCAGCGTGGCAGCACATGAGATAATATGCGCAGCTGATGAACTATACCAGTGGTCCCAACCTCTTTTTGACCAGTTTAGCAGTAGAAAATCTTTCCACGGACCGGCCTTTAATAAATACGCTACAACGTTCTCTGGTTGCCATGTTAACGTTTAAACATGGCTTTAAAGTAAGAGACACGTCAAAAACAAATATATCTGAAATCTCCTCAGTCTGATTCAGATGGCCCATTGAATTTTATCTGATTTAAAAAAAAGAAAATTCATCATAAGTCAGATAAAATCAGATTCTTCAAAATAGATAGTTTGGGGTCTAATATCTAATTTCGCTGCAATTGCATCTGCTTCATCTCTGGATTTGCTTCCGAAAAAATTATAATCTCATATTTTTGCTGTTTTTAGTGTGTGTGTGTGTGTGTGTATATACACACTAACAACTGTAGTTGCGCATAAACGAGCCAATACATGAAAGTGGGCGGACGGCAGCTGAGGCGCTAAACTCATCTGACTAATGCGACCACATTTAATTGGAAATGCATTCAATTAATTTTTCATCCGAGCTAGGTAAAAAATGCAACTGATTTAGGTGATGATTTTATTGGAATTATAAGAAAAATCGGGACCTGCTGAAGCCATCTGACTATAAGCGAAAATACAATTATTTTTACTGAATAAAGCGTATGAAAAATACAAATCACCATAACGCTGAATCAGTGTGAGCCCTGAACTTGTTTCTCTGCAACTCATTTTTGCTAGCTTGTGGGTTGCACTGGTAAATAAACTAGTTCTTATATGGCGCTTTTCTAGTCTTGTTGAGCACTCAAATATTTAATCCCATAGACATGTATACCTAGACGCCGCGTTGGGATGGCCCGCCGATGCGACATAACTGTGTGTCCGCCATATTGGTGGAGTCAAAGCTGCGCTGTGAACTAATACAAGTGAATGGACTGAACTTCCTTTCTACAAAGTTATTACTGTGAATGCCTAAGTTAATGCGTTCATTCACACATTCAAATATGCACTAATATACACTAGGAAACTGTTAGGCACAATTTTTTTTCAAAATGTTAGAATGGCCAAATATGACCAAATATGACCAAAAACAATTCGTCAGTCTCACCTGTGATAGGTAATCCCACGTAATCCCGTTTTGACTGTAAAATGGTTCGGAAAAACTCCACACAGCACCAGAGTGCAGCATCTCTCTCATGTTATGTAGGCCGCTTTAGCCTCTCCCAATATGGCGTCTAGGTACATATGTCTATGGGTAAACCAACCACGGGAACCAGCGAAGCTTGTGGGTTTCCATATGGTGGGTTTCATTTTAGCGGCGAGTGACTATCACGTGACCGAGACAAGCAGCTTGACGCACGTCAAGAGAGAGTCATAGACAGATGTCGCAGAGAAAATAAAACATCGTTCAGCCTGAACTATACCATAGAAACTGGAGCCTAAATATCTACAACACTCATTAAACTTTGATAACAGGTGGAACTGATTGAAAGTATAGAACATATGACGTCATGTCAGAACATATCACTGCAGTGGTTCAGACCTCCAGTGTAGTGCCTATATACAGTACGTCTGCAGCACTTCCACTGCAGCTCTGTCATTTAGAGCAGGCCTTTAACCCTCTCTGTATAATTCCACCCTGCAATAATTGTACCTCCTTTAGTGTTGTTGCAAGCCGAAAATATCATGCATGTCCTTCATTTTTTCAACTCAGCACCATTCTCATGTCTCATGTCACAGCTGTAGCACAAAGTACTTTAAATAGCAGCTGGATGTTTGAGAATTAGTGTCATCTCTTTTATGGGCAATCCTACCAGAGAGGCCATTTAAGAAAAAAGAACCCTCTCCAAAATTATTATTTTTTTTAAATCTATTTTAAAACAATATTCAGCAGCTTAACTTAACATAAATCATTATCCAAACTCAAAATGACTTATATGTAACACTCAGAATAGCGTCCTAACGGGACAAAGGGCAAAGGCGAGCATGGAGAAAACTTTGGAAGATAAAATTTTGCACTGCAACAAAGACATAATATACAGTGAACCCTGAGTCACTCCTGCTGCTTTCATCTGAGTGTAAGTATGTATGTGACTGCTAGATAAGGCGCATAGAATAAAGCACTGTATGAATGTGTGAATGAGGCTTGTAGTGCTGAATGCTCAGAGTAGAAAAGTGCAATATAAGCACAGGTCCATTTAGTCCATGTCTATCTAAAATATGCTTTTTGCCTTTCTCTAGTACTGAGGTTTTCAGTAATACACCTTTGCTGCACTTTCCTCACAGCGTAAAAAGTCACAGGTACAGAGTGTCGGGGTTGAGGAGTGTGTCACAAGCATGTGGACTGACATACCAACACATACGTCTTGAAACTTAAGAGGTGAGCTTATCTACACGATCCTCATACAGCATTGTTATTTGTAAAGTGCATTTGTGTTTATTATTGCTTAAATATTACTCATCAATATGCTGCTGTATGTAATAACTGGGTTTAAAGCTACAGATGTATAATGAAGGGCAGGAAGTCTTTGCTTTAATCATAATAAAAAGTAGCCTGTGGTCATTTTGAGAGGGAAAAACATGAACTAAAACTAAATAATAAAGGACATCAAGTTGAAAATTCAAACGTGCATACAATCACTATACAGAGTGTTCTGGACTTCAGGTTTTCTGAAATGTCACCTTGAGCACAGATGAGTAAGCATCTTTAAATAACATTAAGAAGACAAAAGTGAGACCGTCGCGTCCATGTGAACATCTAACTTCCATCAGCCCCTGCTCTTCATGCTTCCTTCTCCTCCTTCCTGAAAGCAGGGACGGGCTTCCTCTTTGCCTTTTCAAATGATTTTTTTCTAAAACCATCTGGTGCAGGCTGACAGAGTAGGTCATGTAGATGGTGGGGGTGCACGGAGGGGCTGTAACTACAGGCTGTGGTCCCCCAGTAAAGACAGGACCTGAAGGTTGTCATCATACTGCCCAGAAAACCAAGAGGCACTCCTACCCTGGATCACACAGCAGAACCGCAGGGCAGGGCCTTCTGCGCGCTACACAGGCACAAAAAGATGTAACTACAGCCATCCTTAAATCCATGTTGGGTGGATACAAAAGAAGGTAATGTGCTGTTACAAACCACCTGTGGATCTCACATAAAACCCGGATTAAAAGCACAAATCAGCAGGGGTTAATAACTTCGATTAAGACCTTGCCTTGTTCCCTACAACCTCTTCATAACCAACACTGAGTTGTTATCCACCAGTGATTAAAGCGCATCGCTGCGGGACTTTGGTCTAAATGCCCGGTTCAGTGCGCGCACAAAAAGCCCCGCATTATCCTGGATCATTATGTCTTTGTGCTCAAAGGCTCCAGGACAAGTTGCATTACGTGCCTCAAGTTGAAAATGCTTTAAAAGAGGAGCAGCTGTAGAGGCTGGCATCGACCAGCCAGGACCTGGATTGCGCTCTAATCAATCCGCTGAGCGCGGCTGTAATATACGTGGCTATTGTTCCCATAATGCTGTGAGCTGAATTCAGATATTCACGGGCACAGATAACATTGCAGATGACATTCAGAGTAGGCTGGCGGTAGACATCTGCGAGACATACACACACAAACGCAAATATGTGTGAAGTTAACTCTAAAATGACTACAAACTTACCGATGAGTCTGCGAGCTGCTGTAACTTTTCTCTGACACTCGGCCCTGTCACGCAGGAAAACCAGCCCACCATTCAAAAACACTGAAGCAGCGGCGGTAGGGTACAAGGGAAAACCGGTTTTCTCTCCACTTCTCCTTAGGCTCTTTTTTTTTTTTTTAACTCACAAGCTTCACTAACCCGACAAGAGCGGCGGCATGGCTTTGTCCCGGTCCCTGCCTTATGCAAATACTTTGAAACGCGCTCCGACTGCAGATGTGGGGAAGTTTATCTCCGGGAGCGCCTCGGTCACTCCAAGCCAACTTTCAAACTAAAATGTTCAGCTTCCGTCTCAGTCCACCTCGCTGGAAAATCTTACCAATCCTCCCTCTCTCTCTCTCTCTCTCTCTCTCTCTCTCCCTCTCTCTCCCCCCCCCCCCCCCCCACACACCACCCCCCCCCTCTCATTTTTTTCCCACTGAAGTAAACGACACTTTAAAAAAACAAAGGAGGAAATAAGTTTCCCCTTTATCCCCCCACCCCGAGGTAATCCCCTCTCTATCTCCATCCAGCCTCGGCAGTTTGGCCGTTGGAAAGCCGGGGGGTGGGGTGGGAAGGTGGTGGGGCCCATCTTACATTTGGCTACATGGCTGATTACAGTGTGGTGGATTTTAAAGAGAAGTTAAACAGGAGTTTGTATTTAGACAGCCTTTCCAAAAAGTTTAGAAGAGACAAAGAATGGCTGATAAATCATTTACTGAGGATTTATGGGGCACTTAACCCACCTAAACCAATTTAAATTGAGGTTGTCTGTGGTTTGTGTTCCAGGAAAATGTGGCTTTTGTTCTGTAGCTCATCAGTTTATCAAATAAGTTACAAGATGAGGTGAGCTTCTGGGAAATCACTGCAGCACAGGAGCATATCCAGCATCTTTTTAAATGGGATAGCATGGGGGACCAAGAACAGAGAACCTCTAATCCTAATCTGAAATGAAATTAGCATATTGCCTCACAGTAGGTCCTGGGTTCAAATCCAGCCTTTGGACCTTCTGAGTCTGAATATTCTCCTCATGTCTGCATAGGTTCCCTCCAGCTTCTTCCCATCATTCCAAAGACATGAATGGGGGTCAGGTAACTGAATGTGAGTGCAAATGGTTGCCTGCCTCTCTGTGTAAGCCCTGCAACAGATTGGCGACCTGTCCAGAGTGTACCCTGCCTGTGGGTTTGCTGATGAAAATGGATAGATGGATGAAATCAGTGTCAAAAAAATGGTGTCGAAAACGCAGGTTTCAGGTTCTGTGACTTGAGAGAAAAATGACTGCACAAGAGTTTGAATGTAATTTGGCTCTTCCTGTCATTTAGAGAGCAAGTAACGATTTCTCCAATGATGTCATTTGGTTGTTCTCCACGGTATGCTCTTGCCTCAAGTGGTGAAACAAGTTTGTTGTTTCTGCCTTTAATAGGAACCGTTTTCTTGCACATATTGCAGAATACTGCGCTTTGTTGGAGGCGTTGAAGTAGCTCCCTTTTTAGGTGCCAAATCATCATCAGAGGCTGACACCTTGCCCTCAGACATGCCTGAGCTTGTTGTGCATTCTATGGAAGATAAATGCATGATGATAAAAAAATTATACTGTTATTATTGCGTGGCACAGCCCTAAAAGGCACAAGCGTGAGGCCTTATTAATCAAACTGTCTACAAAAAACTTCTGAAAAGTACGGCAGCACAGGGATGTTACCAGGACCCCCCCCCCCTTTATTTAATGAGATGTCAGGAGACTTCAGGCTGCTGATGGTGCTTTGATCTGAGCACCAGCTGAGCATTATTTAAATGTCTTCCTGTGACAGCATTGCTGCTGACCATGTCGATTCCTTTATGACCACAGTGCACCTTCCAGCAGGGTAAGGCACCATATCACAAACATCAGATCATCTCAAACTGGTTTCTTGAGGATGACAATAAATTCATTAACCTTCACCAGATCACAGTCCAGTAGAGCACCTTTGGGATGTGGTGGAATGGATGGCTGATGTGCAGCAACTGTGTGCTGCAGATTTGTTGGCACTACAATAATGCAATTCGCCACTAGCTTGTGACCACCTGAGGCCGGGGTTTGTTTCTCCTCCCGTGCTCCAATTGGGGATCTGTGGTATATAAGGTAAATGTGTCAGCCACCAAAGCTTTAAAATAAATGGCATGGAGTAAGAAAGTAGTATAACATGGAAACACAGAAACAATGGTACCAGGGAGGGGCTGGCGTTAATATTTATAGTTACAACATTTTTATTTGATGGTCACCTTTATTACTTAACTTATTTGCATATAATAAGGATACTTGTAATCTTCAATCATGACTGAGAGGGATATTTTAGCTCCATCAAGAAATTAAAAGGCACTCATCTTTAGTCATTAATTATATATATAAAAAAACAAAAAAATATGACTTACACTTTATATATGTGTCTCCAGCAAGGCCTGTGGAGCTCTGCATGTTAAAACAGAGACTAGTTTGTGGACGTGTAGGTGGATTTGTTTATGGGCTGGCTCATTTGTTTCTCCCTTTATGCTCACACAGGGAATCGGTTGGGTACAGAGAGTAACAACTGGTGACACAGGGCCCTGAGGATTGTGCTGGTACATTCAGGAATGAGCTGCAGCTGTGAGCGCTGCTCGTAGGAGCACTTTTTCTTTCACAGTCAAGGGAGTCGGTTGTGCGTGAGTGTTGTTGAGCAATAGCCCCAGCCGCAGCCCTATGAGTCGAAACCTACACCCACACGTGTTGTTTACCGCTTACTCGGTGTCCCCCTGTGTATATCTGCATATGGAAATCATTGTTGAATGTGTTCAGTCAAGCTTGAATCAGGAATCACAGATCATCAGTCTGACAGGCCTTGAAATATGCCAGTAATACAATATTTCCTTGGCAGGCTTTTCTGTGTTACCCCCACCACTGTGTTTCCAGGAATATAAATGTGTGTCCACAGTCAGATGAGAAAAAGTAAACAAGTACAAGTGAGCTATTTAACCTTATTTTCTAGTGCTCTCGAGGAAGAACCGAAAAATTCACAGAGCACTGCAAATTTCTGCTGGGTTAAAATCGCTTGCCGTTTCTCTCCAGTAAACATTTACATCAGTGAAAAGTCACAGTCTAATCCATGAATACACAGATCTACCAGACACACACAAACACATGAAACCATGCAGCACATAAAGGCTTTGTGCACTTTCTTATGTTGTGTAATGTAGGTCATATACACATGAATTCTGAGAACAATAACCGTACAAAAAATTCATCAGGAAGTTGTTTTTTTCCCAGTCCTCACAACAGAACAGGTAGGTACATTTTCCCAAGAATTAACCCGCAGTGCCCTGAGGTATTCTAAAGGAGGAGAATGACTAAGTGCGTCATGCAAGATTTATGATTTAATAGTTTCCATGAATTGAAAATGTCATAGATGCTGTCAGTGAGCTTTAAATATGCTTCGTACATCTTATGTGCATTTCTTTAAAACATTAAACCCGTTGAGGGTCTGCAGGTAGGTAAACTGCTGTCAAAATGGCAGGTTTTTAACTACAACGGGCAAGAAGTCCTCTAAAAAATACAGGAAATAAAAATCATCTGTTTCAAAATCATCTACTGAGAAAATGTAACACACAACAGAACTATCATAGCTGTTTTTTAAAGGAAGCTTCAAGTTTTTACCCAATATGATACACTTAGAAAATACATCAGATCTCAATGGGGGAAAAAATCATGTCAGATATCTACTGTATACTGATATGGACTAATGTGTTAGGAGTGAAAGGATACAACATTGTTTGATGGAAACGGACATGGTCAACCTACAGAGGCTGAATTTAAAGACACCCTGAAAATCAAAGTGAAAAAATGATGTGGCAGGCTAGTCCACTTTGCTGAAATTTCATTGCAGCAACTCAAAATGATACTTAGTAGTTTGTATGGCTCTGACATACTTGCATGCATGCCTGACAACATAATGCGAATGGTGTCCTGGACCAGGGTATCACTGAGCTCCTGGACAGTCCGAGGAGCAACTTGGACTACAATGGCTCAGCATATGAGACTGGGCATTGTGCACCAGGAGGAACCCAGGCCCCACTGCACCAGCACAGGGTCTGACAGTGGGTCCAAGGATGGCAGTCAGAGAGCTGTTACCTCACCTGTAGAGGTCTGTGCATCCCTCCATGGAGAGAGGAGAGAGCACAGGGCCCACGAGAGGGCATTGGACCTTCAGGCCAGCCTCATGCTGGCGGTTATTTTGTAGCTCTGGCCGTGCTCATCCTGTTCCTCCTTGCACAAAGGAGCTGATACGAGGACTTCTCTGGCCCCGTTCAGTAACTGCCTGGCTTCTGGAGTCAAAAGTAGCTACTTGGAGTTTGAAGCGGAATAACAACCCCCTCTGCTACTGAACTGACCAGATCAATATCCCAGAAGTTTACTTGACTTTATGCTATATTCTGATTAAAAAGTGTTCTTTTGATTTATTTTGTTGAGCAGTGTGATTTAAGATTTGTAAGTATAAATATATACTCAAAAACTCAAAGGCTCCTTAATTTTTGGATAAAAGGCCAGCCTCCTTTTGGATGGACATGTCTGGTCTGTTCATTGCGCTGGTCAGCATGACGCCTCACACATCAGACAAACCGTGAGTCACTGCTATCAAATATACAAACTGTCTGAGCCTAGTTTGACTGATTCATGGAGACCATGAGGTATTCTTCTCTGTGCACAGGAAGTAATATATACCTTTAACCTCTCAGCTTTAAGGGACTCCACCCACACACCCCTGCGCTCACATGCTTCCCTCACAGCAGTGGCTGTGGACTGTCAGCTCTGCGTCTGGCTGTACGGGATGGGGGCAGAGCAGATGCTGCGACAGGAAGTCGCTAACGTGGTCCAGATGTGAGGACAAGAGACCACCTCCAACACAGCTGGAAAACGTGGACGACTGCAGACAAGATGCAAGATCCACACGTGGAAGCAGACACGTGTTCGTTCTTGCGAGCACGTTTTTTTCATAAATATGACTGAAACAAAAGAGTTCATTTGTTCGTTGTTGTAATTTAATGCACATCCTAACTCAGAGCAGGAGAACCGTAAACGACTTTCATAAATTAAAAGCGTCTGTGTTCATATAATTCAGTAACTAACATTTATACGCCCCTTAGTGTTCAAAAAGGGGGGTGCAACAAAGATAAAAACCCCCCAAAAATCCGGAACTGCAGGGAGCCGCAATTGTATTCTGTTAAGTTTTATTAATCAGAACACTTGAACAGAATCATCAAATATAATGTCAACGCTGAAAACAACTCAACTCGAAAACATACAGACTTGTAAGGATCCAAAAACATTCAGATAAAACGTTTCATTTTATTGGAAGAGTGATGCAAAAACTTTCTCAGCATTGGTTGATATTTATGTGGGATTGCTATGGGAAAATAAAGACTGAAGACTGGCAGAATATATTTAGCATAAGATAGTAATGAATAGTCTGCCAAAAGAAGAAAATCTTTTAAACAGAATCCATATTTTCATAGTACAGCAAAGCCACAGTTACTTTGGGTTCTTTAGTCTTCCATTAATAGTTTCTCCTGTCTGGATTGCAGACCTCCAGAGGCGTGCATGCAACTCTGAGCAATATGCTGGACCTTTAATGCATCTCCTGTCTGCATTTTTACAGCCCATTAAAGGGCGTCACTAATCCTCCTCTTCCTCTTCGTCAATTAAAATCACGCGTCTTCTCTTCACAGGAGCAGAGATATCCTCCCTGTCTGAATCTGCATCCCCATTTGTATCCATAGCCATCGCAGCAATGGAGTCATCCTCTGCAAAGACAGCAACATGAGCGAAATGACGCAGCTCTGTCATATTTAAACAACAGTAACACCTGAAACAAGCAGGAGCACAATACCGTTCTCCTCATCGTCGCCGTCGTCCAAAACTCTGCTTCTGTTTCTTTTAGTTGAGTTTTTTGTCTGGGATCTGATGTGAACATGAATATTTTAAGGATTAATAGAAGATTTTTTGCTGATGTTTAGCTTAACTGATTAATAAAGAGAGATTCCTCACCTCTCATTTACATCATCTGTGTCATCAACAGGTGTGACGTCTGACTCTGAAGCTACAAATAATATGAACACAAGTGACATGAGTGTAATTACTGCTCTTGCAACTTCTTAAATGCTTCAGAAACTAATTGTTTTAGCAGCCCTGCAGCAGATTCCCCATTCTGATTCGAATGCAGTTGTACCACCTTTCCAAACTGGTGTCTCCTACAGTAATGTACAGTAAATGTTTCCAGTGCAGTGAAACTGGCTGACAGTCTGACAGCTGCACGACTATCAACAGTCAGAGACTACAGACTTAATCTGAGCTGATTATAAACCTGCAGAATAATCATTATCTGTCTTTATAGGTATAATCACAACTGAACTATGATGAAAGTGCTCATGTTAAATATACAACAACAAAAAAAAAAAACCTAAAATGTCTAACTGGGAGTTTGCAAATGAATTCGCTTTGCTCTGACCTTTCACTGCATCTTTATGAATGAGAGACTGAATCGGGGTGTCAGTCAGCTGATTCAGGTGCAGCAGGACGGGAGGAGTAAGAAAGAAACTCAAGAGTTCGTTGAAAGAAAACCTGCCAGCGAGCACGTTGAGCTCACAGTGACTCACTCAGAGTTTAAGTCTCTTTTTGGAACAGAAACTCTGAATTTTCCCTCAGCTGAGAGTTAATACACTCAGAGTTGTTAGCCAAACCTGCTTCCTGGAATAGGGCCCAGGTCCTGTTTCTTTGAGTTGTTTTGTATTCAGTGAAGTTTCCTCTGTCTAGACCGCAAACCTCCAGAGGGCTGAATCCACCTCCAAACCACTTTAGGGAGCTTTTTTTCTTTTCTTTTTTTTTTTTTTAAAGAGGAACGTTTTTTGTTTTTTTTGTGCTTTCCAAAAAATCATTAATTATCCTT
>VUQK01014319.1:0-16864 GCA_015106715.1 Bujurquina vittata
TTTATGAGGTTTAAATGAGGATGTAAAGAAAACTGCCTTCTGTGCTTATTTTCGGCAGACGCCACTCTGACTCACACACCACCAAGTTCCATTCATGCTGCCTTCAGGGCTCACTGACAGGTGCAGATGCATGCACACACACACACACACATACACACACACACACACACACACACACACACACACACACACGCTTGACCAGCACAACAAGCTCAGCTGTTGCAGAGAGCAGTGGTATGTCAGTCAGCAGCGGCTGCAGGCCAGCAGATTCAAGAAGGCATTCGATTCCTCAATCCAAGTCACTCTTGGATCGCTCTCCTCAGGGAGTTTTAGTAAGCTCAGCCATCAAACCTCATTCTGGCCCACATGGAAATGGATCATCAATAATCCTGACTCCTCTGTCACTGAGGGGAATCCAAGGTCCATGGATGCGTAATCAAGAGTGTTCGACACACCCATTTTCCTCATCTGCTCCCTCTGTGTCATGACAGTAATGGCAACAATGTGTGGCTTAGTGAGATCTGGGGGGCTGGACTCTGTGTCTGGTCTCCTCTGAGTCACCCCATGGAGAAAAATCACACTGTGACCATTTTATACTGCTGTGTTATGAATGGTTGCATCTGTCACAAACACATCATTTAAATCCAGTGTGGCTGCAGTGATGTTGAATCCAGGTGGATTGATTCTGAAAGATACAGACACAGCACAGCCCCAGATAGTGTGGACTTATGTGTGTCAGGCATGCACACCTTCTCCATTTACTGCTGGGGTAAGGTTCAGTAATGCAGGCAATGCTTTGATCCTCGAACCCGCTCACTATAAATGATAGTGACAATGATTCCTCCAAATCCTCCCAGCCTGCAGTGTTGCCAGGTACAAATAGCAGATACTACATACAGTATTACTACACACCTGTCCAACTGCTCATTGAGTGAAACAGGATAATGTTCTTTCCAGTATGGTTAACCACTACAGCTCTAAACTTGGTGTGGATCTATTTTTGAGAAGGGAGTGGCTGAATATGTGAAGAGACAAACTAACGGGTTAAGAACTTTGGAAGAGATACTGTAGCAGACCTGCAACTAGATCTGTCAGCTCTATCTTTCAGTATATTTGTGTTCATGCAGATACTTAAATTATATGTTTGGGGTTGTCCATCCATCCATCCATCCAGTTGAAGGCTTTAACATGAGGGCATTTTCTGACTTCTAAAAAAAATGAACTAGTATTGTCAACCCCCCCAAGAACTGCAGTTCCTGTGGTTGGCATTCGAGGGTGACTCCAAAAGCCAATAACCAGATTCCAATGTTTGAATGGTCCAGTAATCAGCATTAAAAAGCCCGTTTACAGACTGGTGCAAAAATAGATTTTGGTCTTTATGCATTAAAAACAAAATGGTCTAAAAAATACGCTGTATTTATCATCTGGACATTCTGAAAGTAGGTGTCTGGTAGCTTTCTGGTAATGGAGATAGATAAAGTGGTGCAAGGAACATACATTCAGCCTAGTATTTGGTTTACTACTGTATAGTACTAGCAGTGAGGAGTTCCTACAAACCAGATTTGTCCAACTCAAGCAGATTTACAAGCACAGAACTGTATGTAAAAAAAAAAGTTTTGCTTTATCACCAAGTTTTACCACAAAAACACAAAAAGGTGAAAAGTCCATGACACAGTTTTCCATTATTATGAGGAGGAGGACAAAGAGTAAAGCCAAGTGAAATCATGCTGAAATTCCTCCTGCATGAAGAGGTCTAAATCTGAATCCAGCATGTGGATCGATTTCAATTCAGGCATCGCAGATGTCACCACGTCTGTGTCATGCATCTCATTTCAGCCCATCTATTCATGTATCCATCCTTTATTTAATACCCATGCTCTGATCATATTCAGGGCCACCAGATGGGCTGGAGCAAATCACAGCGGTGACAGGCAGAGTACACCCCGGATGGACTATCAGTCTGTCTCAAGATGAGCACATTCAAAGTGCCACATTGGATCACTGCAGGGTCCCAATTAGGCTTCTGTTTAGAGTTTGCATGTTCTCCATGTGTTTGCATGGGTTTCCTCTGGTGCTCCAATTTCCTCCCACATGCAGGTTTAGTGAACTGGAGACTGTAAAACATCCTGTAGGTGTGAATAGAGCTCCCAAAGATTGCGCTAAAAAGCTAAGCCAGGTCAGTTGCTCTTCTGAGAACTAATTCATTTTCACCAGCATAAGTGACAGTCAAGGGCCAAGGCCAGTGATGCAGCCTTGGTCAAGGAGTGACTGTGATTCCAGTAAGTGTTTTGAAACCACCTGCTGCTGCCAAATATCCTATCATCAAAGACAGCTGTGTGAATGCTCGTACATGACTTTTCTTTTACCCATTCATGTTTGCGTGCATGCACGTGGCTTTGCACTTACTTTTGTGAATGTGTGTCTAAAAGCATCTAGATAGTGCATTCCGCTTAGATGGAGTCAGTGCTTTGGAGGAGCCCCTGACTGTGCGGGAAACAAGAGAAGAAAAAGAGAAAGTGAGTGAGGCTGGCTTTCAGTGGAGCAGTTGGTAATATGCCACACACACAAAAGTAAAATCCCCTGCAAAAATCTAGTTGGATCCTGGAGGCAATTTCCTGCTTTGGTTTATCCAGAAATCATGTAATAACTAGACAGCTATTATTTGCCTCTGACATATGTACAGGTGGACTCCCCCACTGAGTACCCCCAGCCCCGAGCCCGGAGGACTTCTCTTGGAAACATCTTTCTGATCCAATTTCTCCGACCACTGTTGGCCTTTCACCGTCCAGAAAGGCTCTGCCTGGGAGGCCTGATTACACGGGGGCTCAGAAACAGATAAAGGAACTGGATTGCCACTATTGTTGTGTATGTGCAACCGCAACATTGGTCTCTACATGTGTTCCTAATGAAAGATTCAGCTGATTGTGCAGCAGTTTGTACATCAAGGTCAGCATTCATCATTGTTTTCAGCTTATCAAGAAAAATTATGCTCATCCCAAACAAAATCCAGCAAGTTTATTCCAGTAAGTGAAGCCAGAGAAAGTAAGCCTGCACAAAAAATATGCCAAAAAATATGTTTTGAGCAATAACTTCTTCTTTAGCTGCTTCTTTTAGCTCTGTTTTTGATCCTTAATTACTTGTCAAAATATTTGTCTGTTGAGCTACAAAATGCTATTTTCAGCTTCTAATCTGTTTATCAGTAAGATTTTAAATCATGCTGCATCACATTGCACAAACCCTGCTGGAGAGGCTGAATTTGGGTGAATCTGCAGATCAGTTTCTTTGGGACTGAGGTGCTAGTGGCGTCAAGTGAAACTGAATTTCTTATATATCAACCAGTTATTTAAGAAATAATGCAATCATTTGATATAATGCAACTCTAAACAAAATCTTGATTTGATAATTGAGCCCCTCAGCAAAAGAGGGCTCTGATTTGCAAGATGGCAGGTAAATGAGACATTTGGGTGACATTCTACTTTTATGGTGAAAATTCCTGACAAACTTGCAATTAATCCAACTCCAAACATTCAAATGATGTGAAGGCCTCTGGAGAAATGAGTTCCTATCCAGCTTTCAGCCTTTCACAGTGTTTTGAGGTGTTTAAAATGTTCATTAAGTTCATGTAGCATTAGCATACCGTTGGACACTTTCAGCATATCTGCAGAGTCAACAGTGATTATTTAACTTAAAGTGAACCTATGAACTCTTGTCATCCCGGGTTTTTCTCCTCTCCACCTCTCTCTACATGTGCACGCGCACATGCACACACACACAATCACACACACAAGTTCTGGTTTCCTACCTGCCGGCTGACTCTGACATCAAACCAAAGAGCCAAAACCGCAGCACAGCAGCGAGTCGTCCTCCCAGGAGTGTTGGTCTTTGATCTGCATGTTGTCGCAGCTCACAGGGAACACAGACACAGACAGAACCCAGAACGGGATTTTTCTTCATGTTTTTACAACCCTGTGAGAGAGATGTGATTCTTACAACATCAGTCTGCAGCTCTGCTATAAACTATATGAGTATTTTACCCGATGGCAAAATGAATTCCAGTTAAGTTAGAAAACATCACATAAGAAACACGTAACTGCGTGTGAGAGGGCTGTTGCCATGTTAGTTTGTGGTTTTATTTCACTGCAAGCTAATATGTTCCTATCACTTCTATCTTCTTTTATTGATTAAACTCGAGTTTTAAATCATCAGTTAATTGGCAGATGCTGATTTTTGCAACATTATCCTTAAAGGAAAATCTATGGCCTTTGCCTGCAAAGCAGAGCCAAAAGGAGGAAGATAAATGGCATCAAATTATATATTCTGAATACTTTAAGTGCAGCTTAATGGGTTTAGGCTTGAGGCTCCTATGGTGGACATTACGTCACCTAATTAATGTGGGCTAAACTGTGCAGTATGCTCACTAATGTGACAGCTTGACGACTGTTTTCGTGAATGCAAGTGCTGGATGTGTTGGGTAGAGCAGCTTGGGCTGAGTCCTTGAATGCTCCAGCTTATACAATATGGTGGTAATGTTATTCATATCACTGATCTGCTTAGGTGTATAGTTTCATTTGAAAAAGAAATAAGGCATGAATATCTTAACCCAATAAAAGCAGGAATCGTGACACTTACATCGGGGTTTTTCACTTTGGATGGTTTGCAGTGCAGGATTTTTCTTATAGAGCTCATCTTAAAAGTTGCACTTAAATTCAAAACAACTTCAATTTGGATGAGAAACAGACTCCTACTTCTTGGAAGTGAATTACACTCTGTGACCCTGTTTTTACATTTTCTTCTCCATCTACCCCCGAATATCCTTTTACCCACTAAACCTCCTCCTTCTTCTTCTACTCAGAAACTTGTGTCCCCCCTCCATGCACTCCAATGTTTTGTAAAGATTGCCAACACATGTTTCAGAAAGGGATACTTCAACATGCCTGGATATACTGCCTCTGGCTGAGATACATGCTGGGCCTCACTGGATTCATGATGCAGCCTTGGCAGCTCCACCTCCCACTGATCAGTGCTTTACCTTTACATCAACATGACAGTGGGCCAGCCTCCCCAGGAGATCTCTGCATTCGGTCTCTTCACTTCATCTATCCGCCCCTCTATTCTTCTGCACCGATAGGCCTCCGTTGGTCTCCTTCCATCATGGTGTTCATCCAATGAGGAAATCCAAAATGATGATGTGAATTGCAAAATAATTCTCAGTTCTGGTGTTAAATTTACATCAGCTAATTGTGGATGATTGCTTGCTGGATCCTGTGCAAGACTAGAATTACAGCAAAGGCATTTTTCCAAGTCAAAATGCTGTCAAACAGACTGTTGATCATAGATGATACTTTGCAGCTTATGGCACAGAAAGATATGCAGTTTATGTTCATTTTTAAAAGTTAATACTTGTTTGTTCAAAGACTTTAAAAAAATAAGTGTCAAATTCACGCTCATGAGGAAATCAGAACATGGTTTTGCCTCACAGTGTCAGTGAAGGGAGGAGGCTGGGCTGAATGGATGGGATAAAAAACAAGAGAAAACAGGGAAGATGTCTTAAAGGGATATGTACTTCATATCATTGTCTTTAAAAATGTAATACTACCAGAGATGGTTATCTAACTCATCTTTCTCTAAAATGCACATGTTCTATATTCCTGTGAAATGCAGGAGACATTTCTATTGGTCCTAAACCAAATACCTCTGAATATCTATTGCTCAAACATAACCAAAGATCATTTATTTTTTGCTGCTATGTTATGGCTAGATACCACATGCTACCACATGCTAAGTTTATATTCCTTTTTTTCCCCATATTTTTTTCCTTAAACAAAAGAATAGACATAGATAAGTGAAACAATAAATACATAAGACACATACAGCACAAACAACTACTGCTTGTATTTGAAATAAAAGGTAGCAGGAAGCTGACCTTAAGCTACCCCACTAACTTTCTTAGTGACATGCCAACATGCAAAAACGGTAGCACGCAAATATTTAAGGTTGGGAAGGGTGAGTTAAATGTAAGTATTTAAAGGTGCTCAACTGCTATTATATGCTGGCTCGTTAAAAGAGAAGAAAAATATTCTTATATTTATGTTTACAATCAGTTCACAAAGGATGGTTAAACCTAAACAAGACCCTTCCGCTACAATGGACACAGTGTTTGATAACCACCCCTGTAGTTTCACTGAACAGAGCAAAACATGCAGACCATCAAAGAGGCCTCTATCCCTCCTACAATGTCATCTTGTCACAGCAAAGGACTCAAGCGAAGCAGATTTTACCTGCATCAGAAGCTCGCGCCTCATTTGTTTTATTTTAATCCATGAGCTTCATCTGATGCGAACGCTTCCGAATCCACTGAACAGCACCAGATGGAGTCATGTGAACTGTGATATGTGAATGAAACAGGATGAGTCACTGATAAATGGGAGACCTTGTGTTGCTCACTTGCACTCTCTGCGTTGTTCTCTCTTTTTTTCCAGTTTCCAGTTGTGTGTGCGGAATATTTCAGCCCCTGGTTTGAATTAAAGACTTCCCGACACCATTGAAACAATGCAGCGCTCCCAGCCAAAAGTGTGTAGCACATCTCCGCTCTTGATTTCAGCAACACACAGAAACATACACGTGTGCTTGAGGCTACGGTACATTGGTTTTACATTTTACAGCTGATTGCAGTTACCGCTTGTTAGGCTGCCTTAAAAGAACAAAGAGAAAACAGAACAAGAGCACATGATTCAGTCTAACATGTTACCTCTAATGGCGTTGACTCAGGCTTTTTCCATTTTTCTGCTTCAAATTTTATATTATTTTGCCAAAAAACGAGAAAAAAAAACCCAACAAAAAACTAAAGTTGTGAAATTGAAGGTCATTTACATTATGTGGCCTCCTCGCTGTCCAGTAACTGTTGGCTGTTTTAGATCACTCACATATCACTATATAGCAGACTTTATTGGAAACTTATGGTGGATATGGGAAGCTGTGAAAGTCAGTAAGGTTGGGCTGAAATGAACAACAAACACTGCTGTCTATTATGATGCTAATATTGTGTAATATTGGCTGTAGGCTGTTGTGGCACTCTACACATACGGCAAGACCTGGTTTTTCTAATCTTGTTAACGTTGTAGCCTACACACAGCAATATGAACCTTTATTATCGCGGGTTACTCCACCTCTTTGCTCTCAAGAAGGACCAGCACAAGTGGACTTAATATTGTCCTTGATAGTTTTGTTCTATTCAGGTGAGCCAGGTCCAGAATTTGGTAGATCTAGGTTTCCCAGGTGACATAAAGGAGGAAATCTTTTGTTAATGCCCCAGTTTAAGTGTGCTTTCTCCCCCTGTCACGACTAAATGCCTGTTGTGAAAACAGCCTATGGCTATGAAAAATTCTGCTCAGGGGATGAATCCAAATGACCTTGGTGATCTTGACTTTTCCTGTAGTGCCACTATGAGGTTCCATTTACTGCCACTACTGGACAGAGTACCATGAAATTTGACATATGCAGTTAATATCCCATTAGTATGAATTTTAACAACAACCCTCTCACCTTCCACAGTGTGTTCACACCTGACATCAACATGTCTCTTGGGCAATTCAAACTACTTCAGTGGATACCAGGCATTAAAACACATCTCAGTGTGTGTCTCAAGTGACCACTTCATACTTCCCTGCTCTATATGTAAATCCTTTCACAAATCATTTCCATTTGCAAAAGCCAAATGTGATGTTTTTACCTGGCAGGAGGCAGCAACTTCCCCGTGCTCAGTGTAGTGCAAATTATAACCAAGAACAAATTGAAATGGTACAGACTGGGTCTACACGTTGGCAAGTTACAGGTGAGCCAAAATATCCAAGATGTTTATATCTCATAATCATTCTGAAACTTAACATATCCAGTTAAGTAGGATGTCCTTCAGTGTGGCCCAGGACACTTTCACATACACAGTGCTAACAGAAAGTTGCCAGACCACCTGAAGGAGTGATCTGGGAGGTTTGATCTTAGTAGATCCTCAAGCCATCATGGGTTCATTCATACTTGTACATGCAATGAGATTGTACATGTTAACACTCGTTCCTGCTCTGGGCAGGAAATACCACGGTGTGTGTCTCACGCATTTGTAAAAGCTGTAGCATATTTTTATGGTTGTTTCATCCAGAAAAAAAAAGCATTTTCATCAAGCTGACTCACTGTTGTATAACATTGCAATCCCAGATGTTGGCGCACATTTCTTACACACTGCATCTGTCTCATAGATAGAAATCACTGGGATTTTTTTTTGTTTTGTTTTAAAATAAAGCTATTGCTCCACTCCACCAAGATTAATTAAATACAGCAACAAATATCAGACAAAGTCTACCTGCGCAATGACAGCCTGGTTAAGAGTATATGGCTATAAAAGAGAAATATGACCACTGTTCCCTTCCCTCACTCTATTGGGATTTTTCTTGGTGCAATCTTTCAGGCGGTCCACATTGACCAATTAAATCCACCTCAAAGATTTACAGGGCAGGCTGCATTGCATTCTTGTATGCAACGCATTTACACAGTTGTCAGTGTAAGCTATGTCTGATGCTGTGTGAATAATCTGCACAAGCTGTTCATGGGATGGAATCCCTTTTAGAGATGGTCATGTAGCATGCTGGTATTTTATCAAAATGTGCATCATTAACAGCTGTGTTTCACATCATTAACTTCAATCAACTATTCACACACAACTCACTTTATTCCCTTCCCAATCTCTCTCTGGCTTACATTGCTTACATCAGTTGAGGGCATCCATTAGCACTCTCCACTATCAGCTGTATATCTTGGTGCTCATCACAACATAGCCCCCATAAACCTGAGAGATTAGACTGGCGGTTATGAAAGCCAGCAATCACCACCTCTGTTTGTTTAATCTCAATCCTACTCCCAGAGCTCCCTCTGTCTGTCTTTAACCCCTCTCCCTCTCTCCCAGGACTTGATCTTTGACTCCTTTGAGGTCTGCAGCGAAGCCCCTGCAAAAAGACACCGCAAAAACAGAAAGCAGAACAGCACACTCAGATAACCAGCACATGCTTATTGACGCATGGAGGTCTTCCCAGAGGATTCAGGATGTTCTGGCTGAAAAAACACACACGTGTTTATTCTCTGAGGTGGTGGTCAGCAGTTTTGAGAGATTCAATGAGACCCCCCCCCCCTTTTTTTGGCTTAAAAATGATAATGGTGGAAGAAAAGCTGAGTGTTAAACCACAGCAGGTCAAGGTGAGCATTTGAAGACTTTGTAGCCTGTTAACAGACGTATGTAGTGAATTTTACATGGCAGGCTAGACCCTTCCAATTTGATTGATACCTCATTTGTCCAATCATGTTGAGAGATGGGTTTTCCAGAGCCAACAATAACCGGAGGGCGTCATATAGCTTTTTCAGGGGATTTTAGTGTGACCAGTTAACAGGCTAACCAAATTAGCCACTAGAAATACAACACAGTTGTGTAACTTTTGAGCTCTGGGATTGAAGACTGATGCGGCCATATCAGGTGCTGTCCAAATGGTCTGAGCTCTGGGGTGCAGAAATATTACCCAAACACAAAAGGAGCCTCAGGCCTTCCAGAGCCAATGCAAGGCAGAGGAGTGAAGCAAACAACCAGCATCTGAGCTGGAAATGTTCCACAGCACAGATAGTAAGGACAGTTTGATCCGGGACATCTGCAAAGGGCATTCTGCAGAAAATTCCAGAAAAACAAACAAGAGAGGAGTGATACAAGGGGTTTGTAGCTGCAGAGGAATCCTGTGAAACAATAGCAAAGCCAACAACATTACGATAAGTACATAACGCATTAGCGTTGTATATACACACACCCACATGCAGACATTTGCATAAATATTGTATATACACATTGACGCACTAATATCAAGCGGCAGTAAATCAGCTGAAATTTGGTTTGAATGGTCGGAGCCAACATAGCTGGAGCCAGAGAGACACTGTGGTTATCCCGATTGGAGTTATATCCCAAGTAGTAAACATAGGGACATACCACACACCCACAGAATGATTCCGACCTCTGTGTCCTCCATTAGGATACTGAATATATGCACAACAGGCTGCACGTCTTTGGGCCCCTCTTACTGTATATGAGGCCTGTGCTTCTGGCACAAAACCTTTACAGTACTGTACATATCAGATTGCCAGAAGGTAAATGCTGAGAGAAATGTAAGCAGGTGACTATGGTGACCTAATACACATACTTTCTCTCAGTCAGAAATCATATAAAGCTCACTCTTTCTCCTCCTCCTCCCTACCAGCCCACCTTTCTGTATGAGAGAAATGGAGTTTGGCCTCAGTGCTGGCAGACCATGAAAGCACCTGACTGTATAGTGATAAATTTTCACAGCTTCCCTTTTTTTTTTTGTTCAAAGGGATGCTGGAAAGCTTTCACTGTTAAAATGAGTTTTGATGCAGCTCCAATAAACTGTATGGCACGCTAAGAGTCTGAATGGAATGAGAACATGGAGGCATTATAGAATATCGGCACAGTCTTCATTAAATCTGGACATTAAAAGCAAATTAGTTAATGCAAATGTTTTGCCATGTTCTTTCCTTTACATATGTCATTGATTTTAATTCGGACTTCTATGATCTTTACAAAGAATCGTGTGCATGGTGAAGGTGTAATCTTTAGGAGGTGCAAAGATCAGACCGAGCAGGTGAAAAACCAACCAGAAGCAAAGACTTATTCAACATCTGCCAGTTGTTTGCTTCTTGTTTTGAACCCTCACATTTTGCCAGTGGCATATGATTCACCACCTAAACATGACACGTTCTTTATTTTAACATTTCCAGTAAGAATTAGCACATTAATACCAATGCGGTTGACAAAAAGAGGAGTTTTTATCCACAGGCCATCTGTCTCCTCAACTCTGAGCTCTACACTGGACTATTATGCACAATATAAATTATTATATTATTCTATCTATAGTGTATAGTGTGAGTTACTTATTTTTATTCTTTTTATTTTTATATTTTTTACTACCTTTTATTGGCTGCAGGTACAAAATACATTTCACTGTGCATTGTACTGTGTATAACTGTGCAGGTGACAAACATTATCTTATCTTAAAAGTATAGCAACTAGAGTGGAAACTGATAAGCTGAAGGCATGTAAATGAAAGTATGAGTACATACAAAAAAAGTGATGTAATATCACAAAATATGTACTGTTAAAAATGGCCGCTGCATGTCGTACCTCTGAAGGCATGTGTGCTCAGTTCTCTTTCTGGACTGTATCAAGCCTAAAGCTTGTAATGATCTTTAAATACCATCAAAGCATTCTTAACTTTATATATTTAGACTAATTACGCTTATTCATTAGTTTGCAAATTGGACACACCTAAAAAAAGGTTTTTTTCTCACATGAATTCCAAATTTCCCTGTTAGCAGTTTAAAAAATATATGTCATGGTGGATAATCTAGTTTTACGGGCTGTAAGCTGTGAATAAGCATGGAAAAGTGACATGCTTTCATGGATGCACATGGATGATTACAAAGCTATATCCCAGACAACAAAGTGATTTATGTGGCAGCTACAGATGTAAGAAAACCACACAACCAATGTGAGTCACAGCACCCCTGACAGGAAAAACAAAAAGGAGACATCAGGAGGAAGCTGTCAGCCATCAAGGAAGAGAAAGAGGATGTACCCCCGCCAGTCACCTGGCACAGCCATCAAACCTTCTCACAGTGCCAGGAACTGTGCAGTTGCCTTCCCTGGTCATCACAGGATTATGTCCCCTCCGCTCTATAAATAACCCCGTCTATGAGTCTATTGTTCCTGGAAGGACCTTCCCATCCACCCCTCTTCCAACCTCACTAACATAAAGGGAAGACCAAACTTTCACCCCACCGACTGGCCATGTGTTTGTGCACTTGGAGCGACAGTGTGTCTGCCCTGCAGGTGGGAAACTGGAAGAGGAAGTGTGTCTGAGTGGAGTTCATGAAGTTGAGGATTTAGCAGACAGTGTGAGACAGGCCAGGGAACTGAATCTGCTTAGGATGTTTCCAGCAGGAGTCAGGTGGATGATATTACAGTGAGCTGTTTACAGCGAAAATTATAGCCGTCACAACATAGGATTCTTACCGGAACCTTTTATAGCAATTATGTCCATCCAACTCTCTCTCCTACTTCGTCCAATGTATACAGCCTGCTGCATTCTGTCATTCAACAGAGTAGTGCTGAGTTTGCTGATTTTGTTTTCCAATTAGTCTTAATGGCAAACTTAGAAAGACATGCCATCCATTATCTCTGTTTTGGATACACCGTAGCATTGTAAGAGCTGTTTGCTAGATCTTATTGGACTGATGAATTTCCCCTTGTCCTAATTAGCTTCCTTTATCCATTCAGCAGATACTGAGCAGTGGCAAGCTTGTTGCTTTGTGTATTTATAATGCCATCCACTAGATGGGGTCTTCTGGCTTTGCAGTCACTGCAGTAATTTATTAGGCCACTGTTTAATAAAAGGTATAAAAGGATATCACAGGGGTTTACTTACAATATCATCAAACTAAGCTTTTAAGGCTTTTAATGGAAACAATAATAAGTGATGGGCTACTGATGGATTATAATCATAACAAACCAGTTATGATCCTCGCTGGTCTACCTCTCACAAAGCACACACTGAAAATATTTGAATGCTGTAAATAACACATTCTGTGGAGCTGGAAGTGTTTTGTGGTGTATTTGACAACATTATGAGGAATCTAAATTGCTGCCACATTTATTATAATTTCCCTAACCCACCCACTCCTCCCTACTTGTCTCTGTGTAAGAGAACTGTGATTGAACCCTGTCTCATGAGCCAACTCGGATTTCTTCAGATCCACGAGTGCTGTTGTTTGTATTTTATAAGCGAATAGAGGCCCTGTCCAACCCAATTCAGATTTCTTAGATGTTCTTAAACATTCTTTAAAGCTCCATTCTGTCTCCTCTCGACTCCTCGTGGTATGCGGATGGAGGCCAGGATGGGGCGCGCTTCTAGCAATGACATTTGTACGAGTAGCAATCAAGCCAACAACCATGAGCGATTCACTGTTGAAGAACGCAGTGGAAGCACGTTTGTAGGCTGTATGTGTGCATTTGCAGTTATAACGTGTCTGACGTGTTTGCATGTAAAGTATATGTGAGTCACATTGTGGGTGTGGATCTGTAATTTTAGGCCTGCATGTTCATTCTGTATTCCTGTGTGATTGCAGACTCTTGGTTCTGGGTTTGAGTTGTGTTTATAACATGTGGTTCCCCTTTTCCCAATCAATCAGAGGTCTTTATACTGACAGTTTTGGAGGCATGAGCCTATTAGCCACCACAATCAAACTGATGAGCCTAACTCAGCTTTAACACAGTGCTCTGTGAATGCTTTAATCTGGGTCCATCCCTCAAAAACCATGCACCCCTCAATGCTGGGGCCTTAATTTAGGACCATAAAACATGGTGTCCCCCAAAATCAGTGATGATGTCATGAGAACAGTGGGAGTAAAATGGGGCAAATGACAAAAATGTTAAAATACTACACTTATACAAACTGACTTTTCTTGCTTGTTTGGGTCACCTGGGGACACAAAAACTGTTGCTTATTTAGGCAACTAGCGGATATGAAGACAGCATGTATCAAAAGCTGACTCACAAATGGCCAGACCTACAGGGGCTCAAAGAGCCTTTGAATGCAACCAAAGCAATAGCTGTAATACTTTATAATGTTAACACCAAAAAACTGATTTGTCTTCTTCTGACTGCTCCCTTAAGGAGTCACAACAATGGATCTTTTACCTTCATCTTACCCTATTCCTAGCATCCTGTTCTGTCACACTAGCCCTCTGTTTGCCCTCCTCCACTACAACAACTTCTGTGATCTGCCTCCTTTCCTTCTGCTTGGCAGATCCATATTCAACAACATATCCAACATCCCTCCTCTGCACACATCCAAACCATCTCAATCCTGCCACTTTATCTTTGTCTCCCAACCACTCAGCCTGAGCTTTCACTCTGATATACTCATTTCTAATTCTGTCCATCCTTGTCACTCCGGATAAATCTTCAGTTCAGCCAACTCCAGCTCATTCTCCTGTCTTTTTCTCAGTGTCACTATCTCCAAACCATAAATCATAGCAGGTCTCACTACCACCTTGTAAATCCTCTCTCTCACTCTTGCTGCTCTCCTTCTGTCATAAATCCTTGATACTAGTCTCCATCCCCTTCTCCTCTTCATTGTTGCCATTGTGCAACAGCATATTACTGACTTTGAGCAGGACCTGGCTGCACCCAGACCTCCTGCAGCTTGATGCATACGACCACATTGCCAACACCTCCTGTTAGTCTCGATCCATGTTGTTTTTTGTTGAAGACCTCTCTGGTTATTTGGAGCTGGGGGATGGCTTCCCTGGTGCTAGTATTATCCTGGGCTATTCTGTGGTTTGCAGGATACTGCTGTGTTTGCCACCCTTACAGTTTGGGAAGCGCTCTGTCCAGGACCCATGTTTTGCTGCAATCCTCACTATAGAGAGAAATTCATACAATCTTTTGAATCTACAGTTCATAATATAGCCAATCACCAAGATGCAAGAGGCTGTGGATAGTAATGTGCATGGGGTACAAGAACTTCCTCGACTCTGCTCGCATGCCCTGGGGCAGCTTGGAGAGCAACCATCACCAGTTTCTGCAGCCTAAAATTATCCTCCATCAATTTCTAAAGCACCTCTATAACCTCAGGTGCCAGGCGTACTTGGAAGCAAGGGGTCTGGGTGATCAGGTTGATGTGAATATTGAGCTCCTCCTCCTTGTGGTGAATTCCACTGTTCAACCAACAGTGGGGGTGTGAGAAGTGGCATCATGGCGTGTCCCTTTGATAAGCTTTCTGTGGTAGGGGTGCTGTAACTATGACAAAGAGGTCAACTGCTGAGTTGAACAGCTATACTGGGGTGGCACTGTAAGAGAAATAACATAGTCTTCCATCCAAGCTGGTGGCTGGGTCTCCTAGCAAGGATGGGCATCTGCTGGGCGTGGGCCTTTATGGTAGTCTGGGAACATCTTCAGGGAATCAGTAACCACTCTGATTCTGCTCGAAAGACCAAATGTTGCAATGGTATTAAAGAGTATACTTTGCTTGTTTATTAAAAAATGTGGCCAGAAAAAACAACCCGCCAACTCAAAGTAATATCTCAACACCACAGTCCTTCCACCATGCTCCCTTTTTCACCGCCCACCAGCAGTCACCTCATGCATTCAGGGGGCATCTGATTGGCTGTAACTTAAAAACTAATTTAGTCCAATTTAGTAATAGATGAGGTTGTCCTTCTTCATAGTTGACCCTAGGTATTTAAGGTCTACTTTCACTACTTCTACTCCATATATGTTCACCTTTCCACCTGTCTCACAGTATTCAGTCTTACGTCTACTGACTTTCATTCCTTCTCTCTCTAGTGCATACCTCCACCTCTTCTGGGTCTCTTGCACCTGCTTCCTGCTCTCAGATCTATAGATCACAATGTTATCTGCAAACGTCATAGTCCACAGAAGCTCCTGCCTGACCTCATCTGTCACCATTGCAAACAAGAAGGGGCTCACAGCCAATCTTTGACGTAATCCCACCCCCACCCTGAACCCATCTGTCACTTCTACTGCACATCTAACCACTGTTTTGCTGTCTTCATACATGTCTTACATCACACTCTCATGCACTTCTCTGCCACTCCTGACTCCCTCATACACCACCACACCTTACACCCTATCATTTGCTTTCTCTAGCATCAAAAAGATGCAGTGCAACTCTTTCTGACTTTTGCATTTCTCCAGTAATACACGCAACAAATATGGCATGAAGTCATGCTTCTGCTCACTGATCATCACCTTTCCTAGAAGTTAGCTTTTGCAACTTTTTCTCATGCTTTATGGTACAGCTCGTACTTTATCTTATGTAGTTAAAACAGTACACTGTTAAACCAGAACACTTCTCCATCCCTCGGGCATCCTCTCACTCTCCAAGATTATGTTAAATAATCTGATTCAAGTCCACTGGCCTAGACATTTCCATACCTCCACAGATATGCCATCTGGACCAAATATACTTCCTTCTTACTAATCCTCGGTACTTTCTGAGTCACCAGCTGTCCTCCAACCATCTTCCTCTCTCTCATTTTCTTCATTCATCAGTTCCTCAAAGTACTCTTTCCATTTTCAACACTCTCTTCACTCTAGTACATTTCCATCTCTATCCTTAAGTGGCGTGGAGTCAAGATGGCGCCTGTGTTTGGCTTTGCCGCTCTTTTATCTCACTGGTGTGGTTTTACATTGCTGGTCATCATTGTTTGCAACGTCACGTTTACTATTTTGTGTTCTGACGTTTCTACTGCTTGAATTTATGATCGGGACACACTGTTAAACATTAACGACCCAATGGAGAGTGATGGGTTCAAGATCATTTTAACAACTAATAAACAAGGAACTAACGCACAACTTGCATTTTACTTGCAAGGGAAGGCCGTCCTCTGCATCCTGCATGGACACAGAGGAGGGAAAACCTTCTGCATCCCTAAGACACAGAGGAGAGGAAACCTTCACCGAGCAGCTGGCCTCTCCAGCTTTTATTTACATCTGCATACAATGAAAGTCACATGACCACAGGTACTTCCGGTTACAGCGTACAGTAAAACACTCCCACAGTCCCCATATATGGATGCAACCTCACGTGACCTAAAGGTGTTCGCACTTATGTGATAGCTCTTTGTATGCATATGAGGTTGGGGGTGTCCTCCATTTTAACAATGAGGAGTTTCTCTGTGTGTCTGGGACAGCCTGTGATAATAATCAGTATTCCTTCGAAAGCTCCTTTAATATTATCAC
>VUQK01014320.1:0-15507 GCA_015106715.1 Bujurquina vittata
CAACATTATTTTTATTAGGTTTTCAAAAAAAAAAAACGCTTCCAATAATATAAACAAAAAAACCCCACACAAACAAACAAACAAACAAAGAAAAAAAAACATGCTCTCTCATCAAAGGACACATCAAGTGCAACTAAATTATTGCCCAGTTTTGAGCTTGCCTTTCCTTGCAATTCAGGTGCTTATAAGATATCTTAGAGCAGCTTTTAAATGAAAATACAGAATATTTATACAGAGTATTTCCTTTTAACGCTCATCAAAAATTTCCCATGACCTGCGCTGAAGAGAAATTTGGCTACAAAGACCAAAATCTTTTTTTTGTTCTGTGCTGTAGACATGTTTATATCTGTTGAAAAGACGGGTAATTCAGCATGCGGATTTATTGTGATTTTGGAGTTAGACCCAAGTCATTCCAGGAGCTGTAATTTCTGGCACTTTATTTTTTAGCACCAGAGGTGGCTGCCTGACAATAAGCCAACGTGTTTTCATCAGTGCAAAGTGCTCTTTTCGACAGTGCAGCTTTAAATTGACTTTAAATAAAAAGCCACTTGAAATGTAGACTACAGTACCATGCTGCCCCCATGCATACTGTAAATCATGGCTGGAAACTCACCCCGTGCTGGTCTCGAATAAAGTTCTAAACTGTTGAACTGACTACAATAGCATTTGGTATGCACATTTAAGTTTTGTATTATTTCTTCATGATGGGAAATTTTCATTTCTTGATTGCTTTATGGACCAGTATCTGTAAATCTAATGACATTCCATTTCCCCGAGACGTGCTGTCGTATTAATTAACAACGTCAAACACAGTGAACAGTATACTGAATATCAGTAAGTTAGCACACTGGCAGAGAAGTAAAGGCTCACAGAGCTGATGGCACGGCTGGTGATTCATAGACTAATTTAATAGCGGCTTGGTTGTAGAAAAAGACTGTGACATGAAAGTGCACTGATCTCCAGCTTTTACCTCCTCCCACTCCAGATCGTACTAACGCTACTTTCAGGAGCCACTTTTGTGTCATTGTGTTATCAAACTTCCCACTAGGGTTTGTTCAAACATTTGAAGACTGAGTCAACAGATGTGCAGTGATACAGAAAACGTGCTCAAATTGAAATATTCTCCAAGATCACCTCAATAATACTGGCCTTTTTTTCTTCTTTTTACTTAATAGCATGATTTTCTTTAGATACTTTATGGAAATGCTGTAAAACAAAACATGTATTTCCTTTATTCAAGTAATGTAATCAGCTGCTAAAACCCTTAAATTTTAACATGTATCAAAGGATTTCTCTCTAGGAGATCATTTCTCAAAGATATTTTTGTGAGTCATATCAGATGTACGTTTGGGCATACGAGGCACATTTGCAGCATTTCACTGAATGGATTGTAAGCTCTTCTCTGTTTCAGGCACACTTTGTGCTTCAGGCTGATAAGGCCGGTGTATTTTACAAAAAATCCTGCCTGGTGAAGCTCCAGTCTTGTCATCCTCCCCTTAAGGAGTCCTGCAGAATGCGACCGTCCATTTTCAAAATGTTTCTTATTGTTTAATATTTGCGTGATGTCCCCCTCTCCTGTGCTTTTATCATTGATTAAAGTGTGATTTTCTTCCCACTCACCTGCACGCAGGGCTGCACACAAATGCACCCGTTCACCTGTGCACACATGAGCACAAAAGCACCTGTGCATGGGAGGGCTCTGTGTGGCAGAGCAAATATGTCTGTTCCCAAGACAACAAGAGATAATAGAGTCATTATAACAGGACAAACAGATTACACAGCGCAATGCTCCAGTGGACTCCACAGAGCCCATCAACAACATCAAAGAAATACTTTAAGACACTTGGATAGTTTATCCTACAACTGATGATTTTTTTCTTCTTCAAGCTAAGAAATCCTATTTTGATGTGTCAGAAGTTGTCCAGCAGGTCCAAACAAGCATACTAATAAGCTTTCATGAACGTATGGTCTTATCAGCTGAAGACAGACAGTACCCAAGTGGATATTATTTGATACAATAAATGTCAGAGATGATTACTTTTACAAGTTAATATCCACTCTGTAGGTCTGTAGGTCACTCCTCTGAGTCCCTGTAAAGCCCTGTTAATCATCTTCTATTTATTGCCTTGGAAATGCAAGGACACTAATGAATGCTGGAGCCCGGGAGCTCCGACTGACAGGACATCACTGTGGATATGATTTCATTGCTTTTCCCCCCCTCCCCCTTTTAATATCTTTCACGTCTTTTCATATTAGTGGTATCACTTCCAGGTCCACATTTTTAATGTTACATTCAGGTGCTTATCTGTCTAGATTTAAGACTTCAGATCTATTCAATACAATTTTATTTATATAGATCACAACGATAGTCACCTCAAGGCACTTTAAATTGTAACGTAAAGGCCCTACAATAATTACAGAGAAAACCCCAACAGTCAAATAACCCCCCCATGGGCAAGAGCTTGGAGACAGTGGGAAGGAAAAACTCCCTTTTAACAGGAAGAAACCTCTGGCAGAACCAGGCTCAGGGAGGGGCAGTCATCTATCGTGACTGTTTGGGAGTGATGGCAGGGAGACACTTTGGATGAGAGCCAGAGATTTGTAATAACTAATGATTAAATGTAGATTGGTGTATGAACACATACAGAGTGAAAAGAGGTGAATGAAGAAGAAACACTCAACCGCCCCGTATTGCAGCATAACTAAGGGAGGTTTCTAGTAGAGAATATACACCAGAAGCTGAGTCAATAACACACGTCTACGAGCCTGCTGACAGAAAGCTCAAATGACCAAACAAAAGTAGTTTTCAGTTGGCATCGTGTCTTTGAGTGTAGACCGTAATGTTGAAAGATTCTCTGTGGACTTCATTTGTGCTAATCTGCATTCACTGTTTTGTAATCAAATGAAAGCTGTCACTCCTTCACAGCTGCCACTGTAATTCATTATTTCCAAATTACTCGCTGAGAACAAATTTAAGCAATAAGAATCAATATCAATTAATTTGCTAATTTTGGGCAAGCTGGGAAGAAGACAGATGGTTGGGTTTACAAATCTGTCCTGAGATGTAATTAGAGTTGCCTAAGACTTTTGAGATGCCACAGCCATGTTTCTGCTACATTTTTCACATGACATTAACCCTAAAATATATGTATATATATATTTTTTTCTCCTGCATTTATTAGTAAATTCAGTGAGGAGACTCACTTTCTCTGATGCAGATTTGCATTGTATTTATCTCCATAAAGAGCATTTGCATTAATACCCTAATAAGAGGTGGAAGTAACGAAGTGCAAATACTTCGTTACTGTACTTAAGCAGAATATTCAGGTATCTGTACTTAACTTGAGTATTTATTTTTCTCACTAGTTTTTACTCCCTACATTTTAACACAAATATCTGTACTTGCTACTCCTTAGATTTTCAGTACAAGCTCATTACTTTAGGTTTAACACAGTGTGTTAACCAGCTAAAGGTCCAGCTGCTGTGTTTCTAGGGAGAGAAAAGAGTGAGAGATAAATTCACTCAGAGATGGTGGTGGTCAGAGTTAGGTTACATCGAGTGTTGCAGCGATGAGTTTAAATTTAAGCTGATGATGCTTAGATTCAGTCACAGAATTCAACCTTCATACCAGCTTTATACTTTCAGTGTAGGGGATGGAAATCAGCTGAGATAGCTCGTAAAATATTGGGTTACAACTTGTTGAATTCAATTCATCCACAGAGAGCAGTAAACCTCAGAGCAGCAGCGGTACAGGTCAACTGATCACAGCCTCTAAAGAAAATCTGCTGGAGCTCAGAACAGAAAGTTGTCGTTGTTTTCCCCACGCAGAGACTCTACAACTGATCTTAGAGTTCCTCCACCTGCCAAATCCCAGTTAAACCCCTGATTATAACATTGATTATATATATAAACCTAAGACTGCACTCATTTTTCGGTTCAGGTGTGGAAGCATAGTCGCCCTCTACAATGTAGGCAACAGAAAGTAGGGCTATTTTTATAATTCTCTTTCATGGTTGTAATATAATATTACGACACTCTCATGTTATATGATTATATTATTACTATATTAATATGGCACAAGGTTCAGTTAGCTTTATACAAAAATAGCAAAAAATGCCCTCCAGAGATCTACTTTTACTTTCTTACTTTAAGTTAATTTCAAAGCCTGTACTTTTTCACTTTTACTTGAGTGAAGAAGTTGAATCAGTACTTTAGCTTTTACCAGAGTAATTTTTAACACAAGTATCTGTTCTTCCACTTACTGTAAGTAAAGAATGGGCCATTGAATAATCTCTCCACAGGAACTCAATCAAATTCAACCCCCAGGTTCCTATACAGAGGAGAACAAACAGGCCGTAGAACATCACAGAGCCAAAGCATGTTAAAGGTGACAACGTCACTGTTTCCAGTGATCAGGTGTTGACTGAAAGTCTTCCTCCATCTATAGTGACCAGCAAATCAGACCATTACGAACAAGTGAGTTCGTCACCGCCAGGTGTGCAGGATTCCAAAGGTGGGAAACAGAGGAAGGCCCACCCCTGAAACTAAGGTGTGGTTATCACACACACACATACTAGTGGGGTGCGATACTGGAAATTTTAGTATCGATCTGATACAAGTGAATACACAGCCAATATTGGAGATACCATTAATGACACAGACTACTGTGATTTAATGATTTAATAAACACATTTTAATGACCACTAAATCTGTGATTTTTTTCGTTTCACAATAATTGCAAAAAACTCCCACGCCTTTCAGCATTTCATGTATTTGCAAAAAAAATTTTGGAGACCTGGAATATAAATACACAGTCAACACAAAAAGGTTATTATATTCAGACATTTTTCAGACATTTTTGAGTTTTTCTTTCTTTCAGTGTCAGTAAAATAATTTACTACGATTGAGTGGGCTGAATACATTATTTGAATGTCCGAATATAATTTATAAGTAAACAGTCTGCTGATGTAAACAACTATGATGACCAATAACACTTTAACATTAATTACTGCTGAAAAACTAATCTGAAACATTACCTCCACCACTATACGAGCTTCTGGGATATTCTTTGTCTGATGGACTGTGACAGTGGGCTCTGTCTCTCTGCTGTTGGTCTGAGTATGTGGATTTCCTCTTCTCTTCATTCCGGGGCAAAGCTTGTTCTTTTTGGTGCTCTCTCATGTCTTTATGTATGGTGGTGGTGTTGCCATAGTAGAGAATTTTCCTCCAACGCACATCGCTGTTTTCATTTACAGCTGTGAACTACCGCTATACATTGCTCCACTTTCTCAGACCTGATGTAGACTTCTGTGCTGAGTCTTTGTAGCGCCTCCAGTGTAACCTACGTAAGTGGCCGACGTTGTTGCCAGCATTTATGTTTTTGCGCCGTGCATGATGTGCTAATTAATGTGGTCGTATCCCGGGGTTCCGGCCAACAGAAACACATAAAATGCTCGTCTAGTGTTTTTTTTGGGGGGGGGATCAAATATATTTGTCCCTCTAATTTTTCCACTTCCTTGTACATGTCCCTCACATCCCACCAGGACATTTGTGAGTTCTTATATAGATGCTATGATTGTTATTCTCTCATGAATACATTCAAAAACTACGGTGAAAAAGTAGCCAAAAATACACAGGAGGAATTGACAGTACGGAAAAGGCCAATCACAGTTGCTGCGGGCTGTATCGACCCGGCGTGTAGTTAAATTTTTCAGGAAGTGCACATCAGGTTATGTTGTAGGTTACGACGTAGGTTTCCTAATGAAGCATAAAGCCTCAGGCACTTCTTGCAGCCTGCATTCTTCTGATGCCGCTGAGTCATGTGACCACACGACAACTAAACACAGCAGAGCGGTTAGGTGGGGCGGAGTAAAGTGTGCCTGCATGAGAGGAAGTGTTTGCACAGATGTGAAATTACCGGAAAAAAAACAAACTAAAACATCAGCCCTATCAAGCTAGTATCGATCCGATACCAGTATCGGGGTTAGAATTAATACTATCGATATTTGGATCGATCCGCCCGCCCGCCCCTAACAGATACATACCGAGAGAGGGAGAGGAAAACAAAGAGGAGAGATAGAGAGAAAAAGGGTGAACCACCACAGAAGGACCATGACAGATAGAAGCCATTCTCCCTTTGTCCGTGTGTAGAAGTAATCGCTGCTCATTGTTCAACAAATTCATTTGGCTCATTTGTAGTCAGCACACACAAGCACACACTCTGAACTTCACGGTAAGAATTTTCAAATGAGCTGTGCGAGAAACAAACAAACACCTACGCAAAGTATTTTTAATTTAAATTTTCTCTTTTAGATTTTATTCAGGCAGCTCACTTCCTTCCTGAAATTTAAAATGCTTGAGATTTATTTCTGCAACACGGTTGTTTTTAAAATAAGCCTGCACTTACTTCTCAGATTCCTTATCAACAAATATATTATATTTGTTAAATTATAATACATCCTGCTACATAGTGTAGTGTGAGAAACCAACATTTTTTTGACTGGATAAGCAGACTGGTTCCTAATAAGAGGTCATTAATTTTTTACATTTACATTTTTCTTTTTTTTTTAACTAAACCAAGCTCAGTACAAATTGAAAGCTCAAGATTTATGTGCATATTTTCATGTTATGTTTAGTTATGGGAAAAGGGTTTGATTTTTCTTCCACTTTAGTTTGTTCCCTCAGTAATGAACAAACAGCAGATCTCAGACTTCTCCATGAAAAATTAGGCAGACGCTTTAATGCCAGTGTTTGGCACAAGATATGATCTGTAATTGCTCTTTGCTCGCAGATACCGACAAAGCTGATGTGGATGGTAATCCTCGTTTTGGCTGCTATTACTTTTATTGTATCATAAAGAAGATCTATCCCTGCTTCAAGCTGCTTAAGTCCAATGACACATGCCTTAAGTGTGTCTGATGAAGCATGAGTATGCCACTGATGAAACCAAAATAATAAACCAAGAAACGCAAAATGTATGCAAAACAAAGCAAGACTACAGATTGGGTTGACAACCATGAACCATTTTGAACAAAGAACAGCTCAAACTAGTTAGCTAGGTTATCAAGTTGCATTCATAAATTATTTTAATGTTAAATGGAACAATAATTTTAGCTAGTAAACAGGCTCAGAATAGGCTTAAAACATGCTAACATAGCACAACTGAATAAATAATTAAAAGCTGAATTAGCCTGTTATAAATTCACCACCAGTACTGGTGTTATCATTCGGTTATTGAAATTTTTGTGCTGTGCTGTCAAGCTGTTTATTCCTGCTGTAAATCACAATTTTACCACGAGGGGATCTCCTGTCATTTACTCCTTTTTGGAGTCAGCCTCCATTTGGGGAACTGCAGCTTTTTCGCACTATGTTGGCTTCATTTTTCAGAACTGGAGATAGCTGCTTAGTGATAATTTAATGTGCTTTCATTAGTGCAATCTGCTCCTTTCACATTACACACAAAAATAACAACAGTGCAGCTTTGAAATAAAATTGAACCCACTTAAACTCTGCCATACGATTAATCAAATGGTTGTCATAAGTACAGTAAAGATGTTTACAGCTGCATTTAAAATCTCACTTGCTAGATTTCTTTGAAGTCCACTAATGAATCCTCAGGTCAGTAACACACATTGCACATGTAAATTTAAATGCTCTGACTGCAAATCAGATTGATCAGGTCAAGTTTGTTTTCAACCTTTTTTTTTCCATAGCTAAACACATGCTTGTGTGGGTGGTAAACGATATGGGAATAGACAGAATCAAAAATTGAGAACACACACACATGCACACACACACACACACACACACACACACACATACACACACACATATATATGTGGCACACAATTCACCAACAATATTGTGTCTCTTGTGGAGGGCAGTTGTTCAGGTGGGTGTTTCTTGGCTATGATTTTGGTATTTAATACTTGCAGTTGTGATAAAGGAGTGCTAATCAATATGACACTCTTGTTTTAGCTCTGCAAGAGCAACAAGTTTCATTCATATTGGGATCTACTGTATGAAGTTACATTAAATCACATGTCATGCACTTAAAATCAATTATACTGCATTCAGAAATCCAATTACATATAGTGTATGAATCCTATTGTTAGCCCCACAGGTTGATTTTCAATAGTCTGTTTGTGTGTGAGTCAGCAGCTTGTGGTCTAAAGATAAAGTCTAATTAAGCTAAAAGCTTCACTGGCTCCCCCACGACTCTTTTCCAGTCCTTCCTCCAAACTCTTTTACCTCGCCGGAAACTTCAGACTAATTGGACACCCCTCCTGCCATAATCTTTGAGCCCAAATAAGATTAATGAGCAGACACATTTCTGTGGCATGCGCCTATTCAATACTTTTTTGGCAGGGCTCGCAGGCTTTTTGGAAGATTTCTTGCTTGGTCATGTTTGTAAACAAAAGCTGATCCGTGGCTTTTTGAGTACAGGGTACAGTACCACCGGTGGCTTCACAAGCACCCTGCACTTTCGTTAAATCTTTCTGCATCACTAATTTCTCCTGTCTTTCTGCTCTCTTCTCAGGCTATGGGCATGCAGCGCCAGGGACCGATGCAGGAAAGACCTTTTGCATGTTTTATGCCGTCCTGGGAATCCCTTTGACTCTTGTCATGTTCCAAAGTCTGGGCGAGAGGATGAACACTTTTGTCAAGTACCTTCTGAAACGCATCAAGAAGTGCTGCGGCATGCGCATCACTGATGTGTCCATGGAGAACATGGTGACGGTGGGATTTTTCTCCTGCGCTGGCACGCTGTGCATTGGGGCTGCGGCGTTCTCCCATTATGAGGACTGGACCTTCTTCCAGTCTTACTATTATTGCTTCATCACATTAACAACTATCGGCTTTGGGGACTTTGTGGCCCTTCAAAAGAATCGGGCCCTCCAGAAGAAGCCCCTTTATGTGGCCTTTAGCTTCATGTACATCCTGGTGGGCCTTACAGTCATTGGGGCCTTCCTCAATCTGGTGGTCCTCCGTTTCCTGACTATGAATAGTGAGGATGAGAGGCGGGATGCCGAGGAACGGGCTTCACTTGCTGGTAATCGGAACAGCATGATCATCCACATCCAGGATGAATCACTGCATCGGGGCCGGCGGCGACGGGAGCCATACCGGGCAGAGGTGACTGATTTGCAGTCAGTGTGCTCCTGTATGCACTATCACTCACATGACAGCTCTGGGCCAGGGGTGGGAGGTCTGGGATGTGCCTTCTCCCACCAGAACTCATTCAGCTCGCAGCTGAACCCCAACCAGTACTTTCACTCAGTTTCCTACAGGATCGAGGAGATCTCACCCAGCACCTTGAAAAACAGCTTTTTCCCTTCGCCCATCAGCTCAGTGTCTCCAGGCCTTCACAGCTTCACAGACAATCACCAGCTCATGAGGAGAAGGAAATCTATCTAAACCCCAACAACCACAGGACCATAAGTTGTTTTATATACAAGGTCAAACATTTCCAATGCTGCTCCTTTACCAAATCTTATTTCAGCACTTTTTCTCCCAGTTTGGTCGTATGTAATCCAAGTATCCCCCTGAACAACTGAAGAACACGGCGCAGAACAACAGGCGCGGACACAAGGGGATGCAAAGCATGAAGCATGGATGTCTATTTTTTCAAGAAATTGCTCCATTTAAGAAACACACAACACAAACTGCAAGACTTTCCTTAATACAGATTTACACGACAAAATTGATATATGAACTTTGGTTACATGCCAAATGATGCACACTGAGAAAATGCTATTTTTCAAAGGGAGTTGTTTCACCTTAACTTGAAGCAACATTTACCGTTACGTATGTTTCCATTGCCTCACTACAGACAGAGAATTTAAAGTGACTTAAAGCATCAGGTATTGTTTTCTATAAGCAATCATGTATTTAAATGGATTCACAACTCATCAAGCCAAAATATTGCCAATATTAGCATGTGCATTAGATGTCATTTAATAGTATGCCATGGTTTTTGTGACATTGTTTGCGTCTGTTTTCAGAGCATTTGTGTGAAAGTCATCTGTATGTCTTAGATTCAAAGGATCATGCTGCTGTTATTGATTCCCCCCCGTTCTAGAAAGATCCTCCCACCTGACCATAAAAGCTTTATTTTCACGCGCATCCACAAAAACCAACCCTCATTGCTATGCCATTAAACAGATTTTCCACTTTTGGGGTCTAACCTACCGAGAGTCTGATAATGATTTTCCCCCCACTGACATTCATACTGAATATGAGTTCAGTTAAAGTGCAGAGGCTTCTCTCTGCAGTCATGATTTTGTGCAGATGATTAGCAAATATGGTAAAAATGTTTTAAGAGTTGCCTTAATGGATAAGAATGCAATGCAGCCACATATTGTATAACAAATGGGTGATTCAGCGCTTTGGCTTCCAGCCATTTGGAGGGCACACATTAAACTGATTCTGGAAAAATATTGCTCAATATACTAAAGATGCAGTACAATTTCTGACTTTTAGTCCCTAATATGGTTCAATGCCCTTGGACAACTAGATCCTACATTTCCCATAATGAAACCTATCTTTTATTTGATCCTGAATGCTGTTTAAAAATACTAAAATTCCAGCAAAATGCAAGTTTTGGCTTTAAAAAAATGTAAATTTTGCAAATTACGCATATATGACATGCCTCAAACAGCTCCATAAAGATCCACAAGATATTCTATAATGTTTTTTTGCAGCGATAAATAAAATATGGACATATTTACAGCGACCTATTAGTTTGTAAAGCCCCTTTTTAAATGTCATTTTGCCCATGCTGAGTTTAATCAAACATGTTGAATCAGACAGTGATGTGCTAAAGCATACCTTACTTTATCATCCATTTTACTGTAATTAGAATCTCTAAATATTTTGCAAAAGAACATCATGTTGTACTGAGATCATAAATTTGACACCATAAATCAAATGAGCAGTAGGTTTGGCTTTCCTTAGACTTCATTTGCAACCACAGGAGTCAGCGCCCCCTGCTGACAGTTAGACATAATGACACTTTAAGACACTTTTCAGACTTCGAAGGAATGGCCAGCTTTTATTCTTGCTCTTAGTGGTACGTAAACAGACACATTATGGGAAATGCTGGTAAGCACTATCAAGATGGGGTCTATGAATCAAGCTGAGAAAAGATTATTTACAGGTTGTTTGAAAAGCATTAAATAAGTCATTTTTAATTAAGTTGGCATTGCAGTGTTGTGATGCAGATGAGTGTAAAAGGATCCAGATGGTAGAATTTAGTACAATTAAATAACTCCAGCTGGATTTATAAGCAGCATAAGTTTAATTAAATGACATGTGTGAGCATGCTCCAAAGACCTCCTAGTACACGATGCATGCCTGTGGCAGCTAACCTGGAGCGTGCTGCTGAAACCTGCACAGATGTAACCACGCTGGACTGAGAGCAGAAGTGCTCACAGTGACGGAGAAGCATGCAGATCTGAACTGACAACTCTTGAGATCTGGATGCACTTTGAAGCCATTAGGGAAACACGAGCTGATGAACACATCAACAAGGAAAAAAGCTGGAATAGTGAGTATAAGTTAATATGAGGTGACGGCTCAAGATTGTGAATAAGGAAACTTGATAACACCAGGATGATCCTTTCAGTTTTGGTAAAATACCAGTAGAAGAAAATGGACAGGGAGGATTCTTTTGTTGTCGAAAGGCTGATTGGAGGACGTGCATGAACTTTATATAATGAATGGGGAAAATTTTCATTATAACTAAATATGTTAATTGCAAACATTTAAGAATGATTGACCAAATAAGGAAATTTTCTTTTGATAAAATCCTGCAGTAATTTACCTTGTTTTCTGATTTTCCATTAAAAAAATACAAAATTACAAAAAAACAAAAGAAACAAAACCCCCTTCCCAAATTTTCAGTGAATCCCCTTTTTTTGATTGCTTGTATGTAACGAATGCATTCCAGGAAGTCCAAGTGCATAGGCCAGACAATAGAAGGTACATATCTAATTCTCATTTAGAAATTTTCAGAGAATTGCAGTCATCTCCCTGAGGCCCATGCGAGCATTTGCCACAAGGCAAAGAAATACCTGACTAACACTGGATGTTAATGTTGATTATCAGCCTGTTTTAATCTACCTTCACTGGTCATGTGTTAAAAATTTCATCGTGTAAATTAGTTAGGATTAAAGTGCTGAATGCATTTTAACATGTAAATGTAAATTTAAATGTATATTCCTTGTAAAGTCTGGAGCAGGATGGGGAGGGTTTTTCCTTTGTTCTTTTTGTTTTTTAAAGTTACACAGGCCTGGGAGCCTTTTTATTCCCATAGCAGGTTATGTAATTTAAAATCAATGAATACTTCTGGAAACCTGGTAAAACTTCTGAACTTTAACTTTCAAGTTAGAGTGTGACCTTCAGTATTCTTTGCAGCCTTGTGTTTAACAGGCTTTCATTAATTTCCTGGATACCTGAGCATGCCTCACAAAGTGAATGCCATTCTGTCTGGGCAAACGCTAAAATGCTATGGATCCTATTCAGTCGTGACAAACATAGGCATGGAATCCAAGATAAACCCTAAAAGCATTGTTTCTTTATTGGAACTATACCGGCTTTTAAACATTTTGTACAGGATATTTAGATAACAATCTTTGGAATAAAAAAAAAAAAGCCTTTTCATGGCTGAGATGCATATGTATTTTTACACATTAGCATATGTGCCTTGAAGAAACGGCAGTCAGTGTTTCTGTTAAAGTGGGCACTTTTAAACTGCAGATCTGTTTGTACGTTAGCAAATCTATTGTTAGACTATGGCAGTCTGGCTTCAGGGCTAACAATAGAGCAGACGCGCTTAACATAGAGACAGATTTCAGTCCTGATAAGTTCATATGATGATAAAGAAATCAGCATCTTGAACCCACCATGCAGAAGCAAGTACTCACCCACTGGCAAAGCAGACTGAATCACTTCCTAACTTTTAAAAGACACAATCGTCTCATAATGGTTCAAAAGATAATTCTGGTGTATAGCTTGGGTATCCTTCTTATAATGTTGGGTTTTCACTCCACTCAGTAATAATGACACTGTGCTTTCAGAGATAATTGCTGAGCTTTGCCACGACCTCCAACAATGACGTCAGCTGGTGCAAGAGTGATTATTTGACAGTTTTAGAAATGCAACATTCAACAAAACCCATGAAAGACCAAGACATTGGAAAAAGTATAATGTGTGTATTTAAACCCTTTAATATCTTATTACACTGAATGATAACTGAGAATGTTCTTTTTTTCAATCTTTGGGTAGCATTAATTAGAAAGTAACCTGCTCAGCTGTTGCACATTTAAAGCTGCATTACTTATTTTTTGGCAGGTGAACGTCAATGAATCAGCTGACCTTATCGTCTGAAGACAGTATTTAGCTATCTGAGGTAGCTTGTGGTTGCTACCATTAGCTTATGTCGCAGTCATACAGTAGTTGGAGACCACGGCACAACCAAAAGTATTGTGACTGTGTGCAGTGGACTTGTTGGTGCAGACTGACTCAGATCGATTACGACGTGCTGGCAGCAATCATTTGGAATCCTTCACCAGTCTTTCTGACAGGGATTGCAGTTTGAGTTGGACTGTGATTGTTTGGGGACAGGTTGCCTACCACCAGGCAAACTGTGCAATCACTTTACAATTGAAAGTGGTGACCCAGGTTGACCTAGGTTGGGTAACCAGTTGGTCACTGGGGATGTGGTGTTGCTGTTGCTGGTGGTGGTGTTGGGGGACACACCCCACAGCTTTCCCACAAAAATCTGTTCACAGCCTGCTAGAGGCAACTTTGAGAGTCAGGCAAAGTCTAATTTTTAAGTTAGCAGCTAGCTGCTGCAATTGCTTCACGCACTGGCAATAAAAAAAGCATATAGTCTATGAAAAATGCTGCACTGAGCACATTTTATATTACATTTGGTATCATGTCATAAAAAAAGAATAATATCAACACTTTCCCAAGAAAAATATCTGGCTCCTACGTTTGCTGGTTGCTTTGCTATTATCACCTGCTGGTGAAGAACTTTGCTTGCTGTTTGATGCTTGGCAGAACATTACTCAGAGCTTTTCAGCTAAAAAGACAAAACTGTCAAGAGCAGGCTCAGAACGTTAGTTCCAAAATGCACAAAAAAACCTTATTGAGCTGAGGGGAAAAGTTGAATGATGATTCTTATTCTAAGCAGCCTGTTTGGTTGTTGTTATTTTTTTTCCATTTTACTTGGCAAATAATCCCTGTTCACACAAAAATGTCAGCTAATGTAGATTTAAAAGTCAAGGAAGGAGCTGATGGGATTCCAGCTGAATGTCAAAATAGTGTAAGGTGAGGTAGTGAGACGGGCGGATGAATCATTGATTTTGATCTCTTCATGGGATTTGTTGAGAATGTGAAACCTTAACAAGCTCCAAGGTTATAATGTAGTTAGAAGAGAAAACAACTGTTCTTATTGGACATTATTGTACGGATGTTGCAGTGCTTCCACTTCTCACCTGTTACTCTGATGATACAGTGTAACCAAGTCGTAATACACCAGAATTATCATTACCATTATCAGAACCTATCATTATCAGAATACTGATGAGTTTAACCAAATATCCACATCACTGAGTGATCAGTGTCATCTGCTTTCCATCCACTTTCACAGAAAAACTTTTCCAAGCAGCATTTCTGGGGAATGTATCAGCCATAATGGATCATTTTTATTTTATTTTAAATTTATGAATGGAAGAAGCAAACAAATGAACTCATTTAATCTTCATGAGCTGCGAGTCAGATCGTTTTTCACCCCCCTCCCACACGTGTGCATATTACTCAGATTTTTCAGCCACCATGTCACATGTCATACTGACGGTCCTCTGTAACGCTGATGGCACGGAGAAACAGCCGCACACGCCATTGCTCTCGCCAGACAAACACGGCTGCATATTGTCTTCTGCCACGTGGCGTCATACAACGCGGAGGTGAATTTATTCCTGTTGGTCACTGGTTGCTGCTTCTTTTTACAGCATCTCGTATGTGGCCATGCTTGGCTTCCAGGTGTTCTTTACTGCATGTGGCAGTATGTGCAGGCCATTTCTCTGTCAGCAGTGCCATGTTTATCTATGACAGGGACAAAGAGACACAAATTGCACTACTATCTGTGTAATAATAGAAAGTGTGTTCCATAAGTTCTATTTGTGAAATATCCTTTGCAATAGGTTCTTCTGTAGGTCTGATGAACAAATAATATCATGTACCATATTCCTTACAGGAGATTATATCCCATCTTGCTGGTAATCATGTGGTTTGACGGTCATGTTGAACCCACTGACGTCCTCTGTCGCAATTTTGAAACTGATGTCTGTACAGTGCTCTCCGATGTGGCTCTCTTTTCAACATTTAGAGAAGAGATTGTTCAGATTTGTTCAGAGTGCAATGAACATTTTACATAACATTTTACATTCGTATGTTTTCTTTTTTCTTTCTTTCTTTCTTTTTTTTTTTTTTTTTTTT
>VUQK01014322.1:0-12209 GCA_015106715.1 Bujurquina vittata
ATAATTAGCTAAGACAGCTGGGTCAAGTGATGGCTTTTTAAGTAATGGTTTAATTACAGCCATCTTGAAAGCCTGTGGTACGTAGCCAACTAATAAGGAAAGATTGATCATTTTTAAGATTGAAGCATCAATCAATGGAAAAACTTCTTTGAACAGTCTGGTAGGAATGGGATCTAATAAACATGTTGATGGTTTGGAGGAAGTAACTATTGAAGTTAACTCAGAAAGATCGGCCCCTACGGATGGATGGATAAATGGATGTTTGGACAAATGGATGGATGGATATAATAATGTTAAAAGGAGCACTATACAGAGCTGAAATGTGACTCTGACCTCTGGACTTAGTTTTACCCTTTCTGCTGTTGAAGAAAAGACCTCTTGCTAACACAACTCTTTCTCTGTGCTGTTTCTCCACAAGATCAATTTCCTCCTGTTCATCAGCATCATCCGTATCCTGGTTCAGAAGCTGCGCAGCTCTGATGTCGCAGGAAACGATCAATGCCAATACAAGTACGTTGAGCTGAAGAGTCATATTTTTATCTCTGAGCCGTTGTTGATTAGATTTCTGTACATTTAAGAGGGCTTCCCGATGATGTGGTGATGAAGGTAGCAGCCATATTAAATCTCCTCAGCACATTAGACAGGAACCATTATCACATTATCAGCTGTGTTGAAACTAGAACATCTTAGTATCAGTCTTCAAGTTCAAGTCCAGCCCATGTTTTGCTGGTCAACATGAAAGCAAATGACCCCAATGGCTCTCTGTTCTGCCAAGCTAGTCATTTTTGAAGACAAGAACAATGTTTAGATGGATTTTGTGGCTTTGTTGTCCCAATAAAAATCCTCTTTTTTAATATTCAACATAAACAATTCCCTGCACTGTGGGAGAAGAGAGAGAAATACATTTCCCACTTAAGAAAAGAATCCAAGTCTGCCATGGTCTTGCAGATAAATTGTAGCCAACATTCATTGTGTGTGTTGAGTTGTGGGTATGTGTGTTTTCCAGGCGTCTGGCTAAGTCCACACTCCTGCTGATCCCTCTGTTCGGCGTGTACTACATGGTGTTTTTCTACCTGGTGGAACCGGAAAATGAAAACTTGACGCAAGTGAAAATCTTCTTTGAGCTCGGCCTCGGATCATTCCAGGTACGTTAAAAACATACAGTTCTAAATGAACTCAGTCGTTTTTTCTAGTAGAATCGGTGGACGATAAGAAGCATCTCTAAAAATGTCTAATACTTTGGAAGAGCAAGCCATTAGAAGCTAAGACCCTCATGAGATGGTCAACCATGGATGAGACCCCATTGAGCTGTAGAAGAATGAACATTAGATGTTCTTCTTAGGTTGTGTGACTGTGTTTAATGTTAAACCCTCCACCATGTCTGCAGGCAGGCTCCATCCTTTCACTACATCCATCAATCTTCTCTGTGGTCTTCCTCCTGCCTGGCAGACGGTATATCCAGTATCCCTCCTCTGCACACATCCAAACCATCTCAGCCTCTTATCTTTGTTTCCAAACCTCTCGGCCTGAGCTGTCCCACCGATGTACTCATTTCTGTCCTTCCGGGTGACTCCCCACTAACAGCCATTTAAAGTTCCCGCTCCTGCCTCCAGGCCACTGCCTTTGCTTCTGTCTCGCTGCTTCTAAGCAAACAGGAGGAAAAGAAGAAGACCACAGAGAAGATGGATGGATGTAGTGAAGGAGGTGGTGTGATGGATGAGGATGAGCTGGAGGTTCTGGTGTGTTTCCACTGATGTGCTTGTGTTTCCTTTAGGGTCTAATTGTAGCCGTTCTCTACTGTTTCCTCAACAGTGAGGTGAGCCTACGCATTCTTCCTAACATAACTCGGATGATTTTTTTTTGAATACTTAATTCTACCTAGAGTAACGCTTCTTTTTGTGCACAAAAAGGTTCAGAGTGAGCTGAGGAGGACATGGAAGCGTTTGTCTCTGAAGCGCTCTGAGGACTGCAGGCTGCAAAGCATGAACCAAAATGGTACAGAAAACCTGGTCCAGTGCACAAGAAACTCCCGAGCCCAGTCCATCCTGCAGACCGAGATCACCGGGCTCTGACCGGCGACACAAATTACATGATTTTGTACAGACTTTGAGAACTGATGCTCATATTCAGTGAGAATGGAGGAATTATGCTTAAAGTTTCTTTTATAGACATATCATTTGCTGCTGCAGGGACTGAACTCATGGCCTGCAGATGTTTTTGAGGTCAGTGACTTCTTAGTGAACTGTGAAGCCTCCCAGTGACAGTTTCCTTACATCACAGTGACCCTCAACATTTTTAGGTGTCCATGAAACCGTGCCTCCTGTAATGTTTCCAGAACAGAAACATGCATCAACAAATTCATTTTTGTAATTATTCTCCATAGCTAAGAATTCTGTTTTTTGAAAAAGAATTAATATGTAAATAACCCTTTTTTTAAAAAATTAACCATGCAGAGCAAGCTTCGTTAGCAAGGCTCCATCAGCTTTAAGGGTGCACAGATGAAGTCATTCTGGAGGCTCTGTGCCTCACAGGCCACACCCCTCATTTAAAGCCTTAACTATATGAAAATGGATGCATTATCAGAAACTTCAGACCACGCACAGTTAATGTGGAGGAGAAAATTAAATTTAAAGACCAAAGTTCATACCAGGCTGTAAACATGTTATTGTGTTGATGTTGGGCGTTTTAATGAGCCAGCCTCAAGTGGCCATTAGAGGAACTGCAGTTTTTGGCACTTGGCTTCATTTTTCAGCTGGTTCATCCAAAGAGTTTTCTTTGTTTGTTTGTTTTTGCATATTTCTGCTTTTCAGTTCAGTCATCTCACGTGTCCAACTCATTATGATATAGCTGTGCTGTCACGGAGAAGCAGAGGCCATTACTGTCACCATCTGTGTGTGTTTGGTGCAGATGGAATACAGCAGCAGAAGACCACACCGGATGCTGCTCCTGTCAGCTAAGGAAAGGAAACTGAGGCTGCGAATCTCACAGGATCACCAAAACTGAACAATAGAAGACTGGAAAAATGTTGTCTAGATTTCTGCTGCAGCATTCAGATAGTAGGGTCAGAATTTGGTTTAAATATGAAAGTGTTTATCAGCCCTTTCATTGGTGCAGCCTGCTGCTGCTGCTGCTGCCGCCGCTGGTGTGAGTGTAAGTGCCACGTCCTCTCAGCCTGGTTTCTTGAACACAGCAATGAGTTCGCTATAATAGATCGTCTTTGGGATGATGTGGACCCGGAGAGTAAAACTGCAGCAAAGCAGAGGGATTCCATCTCGAGGACGCTAATCAAGTCAAGTTGTGTTCAGCATAATTTACTGCAGTGATAAAAATGACTGTCCACCTTGCATCATGTCAGCGGGGACTGAACCGGATGACATTCAGTCTGAGCAGATACTTCCCTTTAATCCTGATCAGTTTCCCACACATCATCATCCAGACCCTCACAGCAGCAGAGCTTTACAGCCGAAAACCGTGCTTGCCTTCTACACAGTCTGTTTTCTATTTTTTTATACAGTGGAGAGTGCATCACTGGCCGACTCATTATTGTTACATGTGTAAGCTTTTGACCACAATTGTAAGCCTGTGATTCCTTATGTTTCATGCATAAAAGCTTTTTATCGTGCTTTTTTTCAATGTTGTTGTCACTGTAGCACGAGGAGGTATCTGCAGTCCATTCAGGAGCTCTAGCTCCTCCAGGTTCGAACATCTATACGTGCTGTTGCCTGAAGGTTCGCTGTGTCCAGAGTGCGGAGGAGAAACCAGGAGAGCTGGCCAGAGATGTAGAAGGACCTCACTCAGCATCATAACCCGTATCTCCTCCTTTATGCAAGAAGGAGCAGGAGGAGCGGTGCCTTAAAATTTGTTAAAAAGATCTAAATAAAACTCCAAAAAAGCACTACATACATATGCTTTTAACAGAAACAATCCATCCATCCATTATCTTCCGCTTATTCGGGGCCGAGTCATAGGGGCAGCAGTCTAAGCAGAGAAGCCCAGACTTCCCTCTCTCCAGCCGCCTCCACCAGCTCGTCAGGAGGGACCCCAAGGTGTTCCCAGGCCAGCCGAGAGATATAATCTCTCCAGCGTGTCCTGGGTCTACCCTGGGGCCTCCTCCCAGTGGGACATGCCCGGAACCCCTCACCCAAGCGGCAGCCAGGAAGCATCCTAATCAGATGCTCGAGTCACCTCAGCTAGCTTCTTCCGATGTGGAGGAGCAGCAGCTCTACTCTGAGCCCCTCCCGGATGGCCACACTCGTCACCTTATCCCTAAGGGAGAGGCCAGCCACCCTTCAAAGGAAACTCATAAGATTACATTCGTGATCTTATTCTTTCGGTCACTACCCAAAGCTCGTGACAGATTAAATTTACAACATTTAAGTTCTCTTGAATCCATGCTCCAGGCTCGATGAGTAGGGATGAAAATATGGCTTGATACTGACGTTTAAAACAAAACAGCAAAACTGAGACGGTTGAAAAGTAATCAAATAAATCTTAACTCTGAAAAATTAACTTTTTAAAGTCTGCCAGCTCAGTCTTTGACACAGCAGAGAAATACAGTAAATGTCACCGGATTATGTGACATCCCTCCTTGTGAGGACCCTCACTGAGATATCCCCCCTTTGCTTTATGCTCACCAACCTGCCTGACCTTATCTTCACCAAGGTCTCCACCTGAACTCTTACACAGCTGTTTAAGGAAGTGGCTGCAGGGTGAAATCAAGGATAAATGGAGCCTCTTCACTTCACATCATCTTTTCTTTTATTCCCCTGAGAAACTCCAGCTGCTTCTCCATCTGTACCGCCGGCCCCGTTTCATCCTCCATCTACGTTTTCCTGCAGTCAGCAGGAAACTGAGCAGTTTCTTGCTGCTCCCTGGTGGTCCCTACAGGTACTTCAGACGCACGTTCCCATCAACATTATAAGAAGGTTATTTTAATATTTTATAATATTGGCTGCCTTTTCGCTCATTTTCAAGTCCAGGTCTTGTTGCTGAACATTTTCAGAGGAATATTTGTTAATCATTCAAACATGAAAAAGACACCAAACTCAAAGATGAACCAATGATCATGTGTATACACACAACACACAGCTTAGCAAAATGTAACAGATGGCTGCCCCTCCCTGACCTGGTTCTGCTGGAGGCTTCTTCCTGTTAAAGGGGAGTTTTTCCTTCCCACTGTCACCGAGTGCTGCTCACAGGGGGGCGATTTGACTGTTGGGATTTCTCTGTAATTATTGTAGCGTCCTGTTTATGTGATTTGGTGCTACATAAATAAAACTGAGTCATTTTAAAATTGTTTTTTAGGCACTTTATTAACAACAGGCTGTCACAAAAACATTTGTTCCCACTTTTTTGGGTGAAAATTAAAAAACCCTCCAAAGATACAGTAACACAGTTTGGCAGACATAAAATAGCCAAAAGACAGCCGACACCCAGAGAAGATCTTTGAATGTCCTTCATAAGGAACGATTCCTGAAGACTTCTTACAGAAATGACAGGAAAGCTGCCTCAGAGAGTTCAGCCTGTGCTGAAGAATAAAGGTGGTTAAAATCAAAAACCCAGCCCTGGATTTACTGATGCTCGTTCGTCGGCACTGTTACACCGCTAAGAAGCAGCAGCACAAAGCAGATTGTGCAATCGTTATTGTGCTCCTGTGTTTCTTTAACGCATGCACATCCATCCCTCTTATCTGGGGTTGGGCCATGGGGGGCAGCAGCCTAAGCAGAGGGGCACAGACCTCCACTGCCACCTCCTCCAGCTCGTCCGGGGCGACCCGAGGCGTTCCCAGGCCAGCTGAGATATTTAATCTCTCCAGTGTATCCTGGGTCTGCCCCGGGGCCCTTAAATACTTAAAAGCATTTTAAAGTCATAAAAAAGGGCAGTTACATAAATTATTTTCTGGTTAACAGTGTGGTTTGACAAAGCATACCACAGAGAACTGACTGATACTCAGAACAGCTTTTTAATGACGTCACTGTTGTTTCAAACCAGCCACAAGATGGCCTCAAACTCCAGCTGAAAAATCAAGTTCATACCTTTTTTCCTGCTCTGATCCAGTGTCCTCTCTTTTTTTTTTGCTCACACCCCTGATATTTAAACAAGAGTAATGCTGATGGTTCCCACAGACAAACAGCTGAGAACCGGGGGTGAGGGGCGGGCAGAGAGCAGGACAAACCCGACCCAGAAGCTTCTGATTACACAGCTGACCTCAGAGTTTCCTGTGCCAGTGAAAATGAGCAGACACACACTCTGTTTTTGTTCTCTTAAGGAGATACGTGATACTTTTGAAGTATTCTCACTTTATTATCCCGTCTGCTGCGCCCAGTCTGGAGGACATCGCTGGAAACAGGAGCAAACTGCATCCTGAAACAGCAGCAGCACATTCGGTCGCTTGTTAGCAGCTATTTTTAACTGTGTTGAGAATCTTGCAGGTGGATGGCAGCGGGATTAACTGCATGAGGAAACATGTCTGCTGACTGAGCCCAGGCCACAGGATGAATAAAAGCAAAGACACTTTAAAAATTAGAGCATGTTTATTTCAGGAAAAATCTTTTCCATAACCTCAGAAAAGTGGAATTTCTCCTTCTCTGGGTGTCAGCAGCTGGCAGTGGAGTCCATACTTGGTTAGCTTGCAGTGGTTCCTTCCCTGTATGGACTCCATCCTCTGCTGGGCACACTGTGGAGGCAGCAGTGCAGCACAGAACTTACATAACTCACAGATTTGGTGGCTACGAGGACCAAAACTGCCAAATATTCTCTTTCATGACTTCTCTTTGATGTAACACTTTCACTTTGTAGTAAAGGCATTATCACAGGCTAAAGTTGGATACATCTGACATTAAAAGTCTCTCAGGTGTTTCTTTGTACCAAATTTAAACTTTTTTCGAGAATAATTTTGCAGTAGAACTAAAGTGCCTTTAAGGCTACATCACCTGGATGGAGTCGCGACAGGAAGTGTCAGCAAAGGGAGCCGAGGGTAAAGAGTGTTTAAATGTTATGCAGCTATGCAGAAAAAAAGGGCCTTCAATACCGCCTGTGCGGACTCATAATCACACTGTAAAATAGTTACAGTAAAATTCATAACGAACGTTGCGTTGCAGCTGTTGTGTGTTTGATGTTTAAATTCAAATCAAGAGCGTGTTGTGAGATCAGAAATTCTCAGTGGGTTTTATTGGAAGTCTTGAATGATTTTTAAGTAGCTTTTTGGTAAAATTGTTTTTCATATTTGGCATGAAGAAGATGATGTGCGGATGAAGAGTGTTGGGTGCAGCGTTCTGGCAGGATAATAATATGTGTGACATATTGTGTGCTGGATTTCCTCAAAGAGCAGCAGGAAAATGTTGATTTCATACTAACAAAGTTTATTTGTCACAAGCAGCAGTTTACAGATGACACGTGCACACTGTAAAACACAGCTGCAGAATAAAGATGTAAAAACTAATGGGTCCCCTTTAGCCAGCCACCTGTTTCCAGCATTATGACTCAGATGTAAGACCAAGAACAAAATGTGCTGTGATTAGTTCGTAAGAACAGAATAAATGAACCTTTAAAAAGTAAAAGAACGTAAATAAGGAGCTCCATCCCTGCAGACTGCAGTCTTTCACACCTTCATCATGCCGGCTGTGACTGCAGAGGAAAGACAAAGAGGAGCTTCAGTTTTTCTCCTTTCCATGTGTTTGTCTTTGTGTGTCTGTTTCAGCGTAACTTACGATTCTGGACCCACTGAGCGTATGGATCGGCACAAAGCTTTTTAAAATTTGTGTTAAAACTGGAAAAAAAAAGAGAGAAAATTTTAAATTTTATGCATTTATGTTTGTGAGCAGGATAACGTGTCGACTTACATCACAGCCTTCACACACGGATCTGCTGCATCCTGCTCATGATACGATTCCCCCACCACCTCAGCGCTCTGATCGAGGTCGGTGACGTGAACGCAGCACGGTCGTCTCTTTGAAGCATAACGACGAGCTGATTGAGAGAAGATTAGAGGTTTAAGTATTTGACCTGAGAAAGGTCGGCCCATCCATCCATCCATCCAGTTCCCTCTGTCTCTCTGTCTTCCTCCATTTCTGTAAAGGTCTCACCTGTAGGCCCCTTGGAGGAAGAAGCAGGAGGTGAAGGGGAGGCGGTGGGTGTCCTGATGGCGAGGAGGGAGAGTGGCGATAAAGAGAACTCAGACACAGTAGTGGGTCGAGCTGTTGCTTTCCTGCAAGAAAGTCAACAAAAGACAGAATGAAATATGCAAAAATCTGTGAAGTTTGTAACTGAAGGACTGATTGAGTGAAGAAAAATGAGTGTATGAGAGTAAATTAACGATGATATTAAACTCACTCAAATTCAGCGATCTTGCGGTGAACCCACGGAGCTCTGCGACTGCAGCAGAAAAGACCGGACTGCGTGTGAAAGCTGCAGGAATGAGGAAAACTTAGCAGTAATATTTTAACTTCAGTGATTTGGCATGGCAGTAATATTGTTGATTAAGGTCAATAAATTTCATATATGTATATATATTAATTACATGATTGCAGTGAGACATGGAGGCTTGGCTCGCTGCTCAAAGTATCCCAGGATCGGTTCCCTGATCTCCTGAGTGGTGACTGCTGGGCAGCAGAAGTCGAAAACATTTGCTGGAACAGAAATTACTTCTAAATAAATGAATTTTAAAGAGGAAAACTATCAAAGATCTGACGTTCAATCTTACCTTCTGATGCAGACATGGCTACAACCACCCAGACTATGCAAACCGGCACCGACAGGCTTCCAGAGTCAACCATTCTCAAAGTGCTAGTGAGTAAATTATTAGTGCTACTCTTTGCTCTGCCTTCTCCTTCAGAGAGCTCGAAGAACTGCAGATGTTTGGAGATGATGGATAGTTAAAGTCTGAAAAGCAGAAGCCACCCCTCCGCTGAGTCACTGCTTTTTCCTCCCCTCTCTTTATGCAAATAAATGAATCAGTGATTTATTAGGAATTGCGCAAAATGACAAACATCTCACCAACGTGAAGAACTGTCATCACACTGGAAAATCTAGCAGCTGCTCTTTCTGATTTTGACCTTATTTAAACTTCTGTGTTGGGGCTTAGTGGGACCTGTAACTGGAAATCCCCTCTGAACCCGACGCACGGAACCGACAACATAACTTGATGTGCACCTCACAAAAAAGTAACTGCAAGCCACATCAGCCAGCGCAGCCCGGAAGGATTGTGACTCTGCAAGGGTTCAGAGGGATTTCCTCTCACGTATGTAGGTCCTGCAAAGACCCGACGCAGGAGTCTAAATCAAGCATTAGATTGTGTTCTCCAGAAGCTGACTAAGAGGTCATGCCGTAAATCACTAATTTATTCAATCACTTTTGGTGACAGTGGGATGGAAAAACTCCCTCTTCTCCTTTCCTTTATTTAAGCCTGTCATGTCTGGCAGTTTACGCAATCGGAATGATTATCCCAATCCACTGATGTACCAAACATTTTTGCTTTTCCAAGAAAAGCTCTATATGTTTTCTATAGGCTATTCTTGGTAATGTTTGTATTTTTATTTCTTTTTTCAATTTAGTTATTTATACCAGGCCTGACAGGCAATAAGGAAGGGGTAAGGAAAAAAAGGGCGGGAAAGAGAAATAAAGGGGAGAAAGGAAAAAAATAATTGAAGGAAAGCAGATATACATACACATATTCACATATCTATACATATACACACATACACACAATTCTGCTGTTTGCAGTAATGTGTGTATGTGCCTCTGTCATGGAATGTACTCAATAATGAGGGAAAGAAACTGCAACCACGCCCCCCGTGCATCCACAAGGAGCCCCCACGGCCAAAGGGCAAGAGTCCAGAGAGCCAGAGGAAATGAGCCACCCCCAGGCCACATCTGGCCACACACCCCGGGACCCACACCCCAGGGGCGGCAGCGACAATCAGTGGGGTGCAGCGGGGAGCGGTAGAAAGGGGTAACTCTCGCCCTCAACAACCGTGTCCCACAGGTGTCAAGGATCAGCAAACCACAGACCTAGGCCAAGCTGTCGACACACACACACACACACACACACACACACACGGAATGTACATGAACACCTAGTGTGGGTGAGCGGGTACCAGCACAGAGCCTGAATCCCCCGGCCCACCCCAGCCACCTGCCGGGTACACTGTGAGACCTGACCACTGCTGGTCACCCCCATCATGTGATGGAGTTGATCAGTGGGGACCAGAGAGATTCAGATTTGGCCAACTGGTTTTTAGAGGTGGTAGACATTCTTTCCAAACTAATGTGGTCTAAAGGTTCATTCCTAAAGTGAGGAATACATAAATCAGTTTTTGATTTCCTGTTCATGAGGATAGTTTTCATAAGGCAGTAAGAACTATGTTTTCATGTTTAATTCACTTACATCACCTGAAATGCACAGTGTTGGTGAAGCTGGGATACAGCAATTAAACCATGTGGATAAGTCTTCACGTGAAGACCAGAATCTAAAGGTTTTCATCTGGGTTGATGGAACGATCTCGCTCCCAGTTTACAGTTGGGGGGGGGATATTGAACTATTAATTGTTAATAATAACATACAGGGATTTCTAACTTTAGATAATTTAAATTAAACCGTGCCTGTATGATGGACCTCAATTGCTGATATTCCAGAAATTTGAATATAATAATATAATACTTTATTTCATTTGAAGAACTTATTTCAAAGTCCCATCATAAATAACACGTTCTAAATTCTTTATTCCTTTCTCTTGCCATGCTGAAAAATTCAGTACTTTCTTTTTCCGACATATATCTGGATCGTTCCAAATGAGTATCACTTTACATGGCATAAGTGAAGACTTAGTTATCTTTAAAAATTCCCACTGGGCTGTCAGAGAGGTATTTTAGGCAGAATCATCATTTTTTTCTGTGGCAACTCTCCCCACGAGAGATAGAGGTAGAGAGTTCCAACACACTCTATTGTCTTTTAGTAGAAGTTTTAACTGGTTTGCCAGAAACTTTCTAGATTTATTTCCATGTTCAAAGTTTTCTAAGGGTAGCCTCTGTAACATCAAATTGAGTCTTCCTATCAGTTATTTCATTTAGTTCCAGTTTTATTTTTCTTGGGTTGTTAATTATATGTTCTTGTGGTGAAGCAGCATAGGCAGTTTCTAAAGATTACATTTTTCGCTCTAATTCTAACACAAGTGTTTTTTTCTTTTCTCCTTTCCTTCAGGGTGGTGAAGTAACCATGATGGAGAGCGTAACTGCCTTTGGGCTTCTGCAGCAACTGAGTACATTCATTTGGCATGGCTGATAGTGGGGTGGCTGTAGCTCAGGAGGTAGAGCAGGTCACCCACTGATCGGAAGGTCGGTGGTTCGATTCCTGGCTACTCCAGGCTACATGTCAATGCATCCTTGGGCAAGATACTTAACCCCAAGTTGCTCTCCGACGCTAGCGTTGGAGTGTGAATGTTAGCTAATTAAAAAAAAAAAAGCACTTAGCTTACTTACACATGGAAGTGCTTGTGTGAATGGTGTGAATGTAAACGTGCTGTATAAGCGCTTTGAGTGCTCAGTCAGAGTAGAAAAGCGCTATATAAGAACTAGTCCATTTACCATTTGATAGTCTGTCCTGTCCACAGGTTTTTTGTTTTTAATCATTTTTAGGCATGGTGATGTCACACATTGCTTTTGCACTCTGCATTTTGGAGTGTCAGTGTTTGTGTTTTGGATTTCTCTCATAAGCATTTTGTTCATACAGTTTACGGCAAGGAAGAGCTAAAAACTGAATTTAAAGGCATTAAACCCAAAGCTGTTGAACTGGTAGATGGTTATTAACAATATAATAATAATAATAATAATAATAATAATATCATTTTAAAGCCTGTCTTGTCTCATAATCAGAATTATGATCTGCACTGGTGTGCCAAACACAGATAAATTATAAATTCTCTGTAGGCTCCTGCTGTTATTCATTTATTTGTTTTATTGTTTATTAACGTGTATATGTATTGTAGCAATGTCAGCGCTGACAGGAAGGAAAAAAGCAAGAAATAAAAAAGGTAAAGGGGGAGTATATAAATAATTTACATGAATTAGAGGACAGAGCAAAAGTAGAAAAACACAAAAGTTCACGTCTGCTGCACCTGTAACAACAAAAAAAAACACATATAGAAAACAAAATTCATTTGGTAGAATTTTCAAAGTCAATCTGTTGAAAAGATATAAAACTTTATAATAGGTAT
>VUQK01014325.1:0-14660 GCA_015106715.1 Bujurquina vittata
CTAAAATACTCATAAAAGTGGCGGAGACAAGTTGTTTTCTAATGTTTTTTGAGAAACAAGTCTTATGACGAAAAAAGAAGCCTAGTTTTAATTTAAGTTTTTTAAGCAGATTTTCAATGTGGGGCTTAAAAGTTAAATTTTCGTCTATAGTGATGCCAAGATATTTATAAGACGATACAAAGTCAATATGCACACCCTGCATGGTGGTGATAGAAGGAAGATCCACAGGCACTTTTTTCTTATTGGAAAATAACATGCCCTTTGTCTTACTTGCATTCAGTAATAATTTAAGTTGTAAAAGTTGAGACTGAAAGCCATTAAAAGAGGACTGTAAATGATCAAAAACAAGGGCAACAGATTTCGCACAACAATAAATTACTGCATCGTCAGCATAAAAATGCACAGCTGCACTTGTAAGGCCATGACCCAAATTGTTTATATAAATAATAAACAGTGTAGGTCCTAAAATTGACCCTTGTGGAACCCCCCCTGATAATGTCCATATAACTTGATGTTTGGCAGCCATATTGTACACACTGTTTACGACCAGTCAGATAATTTAGAAACCAGCCCATAGTGTGTTCAGTAAATCCTATGTCCAAAAGCCTTTGACACAAAATCTTATGATCAACTGTGTCAAAGGCCTTGGACAGATCTACAAAGAGGGCAGCACAGTAGTCTTTGGCATTCATGGCTTTAATGACATCATTATTTTAACATCTCTCTCTCTCTCTTCACTGTATTAAAAATGTAGTTATAGAATATAGTTCAAGATGGTTCTCATTGCTTGAATTATGCTCAAAAGAGGACATCCCATCCATTCTTTTTGCGCCCTCGACCTTTGAAGGATGTGAGAACACTTAATCTTTTCTTCTTATTGTTTACCTCTCTCTTCTTTCAGCATAATGATTAAAACAGCAAAGCAAATGGTACAGATCCTGAGGAAGTAACAGCCACTTCCTCTTCAGTCAAGCATGCCCGATAAGACGAGGAACACTCCCTTAGCGCCGCGCCTGCCTTCTATTCACTCCACCTCTTCCTAAGTAAAAAGGCCTCCCTTGTCTGTCTGACTGCCCTTTCTGGCCTCTGTCCTCGCAGATGCATCTTAGTCTTTCAGCAGCAAACCACTTTCACCCAGGATGGGCTCCAGACCCCCCGGCCTGCTGCTCCTAACAAGCCTCCTACACATCTGTAAGAACCCACGCTAAGGATGAAGGATGTTACTTTTGTGTAAATGTGGTCTGATTTTCACCTGAGGTTTTTTTTTTCTTTCATTCTGTCTGTTTTTTCAAATACAGGGCATTGTGCTGGAGGACAGGAGTGTAAGTATAGCTGCAATACCCTTCTGATTGTGTAGTAACTGATCTAGGGGACTGCAGTTTACGCAGTAACAGTTAAGGTTTTCCAGTCTTCTCTGTATTCAACAAAAATGCTTTTTTTTACACCAAAAAGGTGATTTTTTATTTTTTTATTTTTAACTAATGCTGATGTTTTGAGTTGTGACGCTGGGTAATCTTTCATTCAGCTTCTATTTGAATGAATTTCACGCATTTTTATAGCTTACAGAAGGCGATACACATCTTAAACTATTCTTATTTTCTTCTTGTACCAAAGTTCATCACCCAAAGTCTTAACTAGGTGTTCATAAAGCAGTTACCATCTTAATAGGACACCTTTTCACTGAAGCAAACGTAGTGTCTCTGAAGCTAATTCAGATACTTTATATAAGATGTCACTTTGTTGTTATTAAAGTGACATCTTACTGATTTATACTTTGGAGATCCTGCCATCACAGATAGCAGCTAGTCTGGGTGTTTCCTGTTATATCCAGCTAACCAGGTTTGTTGTGCATTGTGCACTATTTCTACCACAGCTCAGGGTGCAGGAATGCTCACTCTTAGTCGCTTTACATTACTGAGTCCTGACTAACAGCAATGAGCTACTGTTAGGATGTGGACTAAGTGATTGTTTCCACATCCACTGTGCTGATGTTGCAGAGGGACAACAGAAGTTTGAATGAAACCACACAATGTTCCCAGGGGGTGTAAAGGGTCAGCTCTGTTTGTTAAGGTGTTTTCCTTTCTCCAGTAGCTCCTCTGTACTGCAGATTATGGACCAGGAAGCGGCTTCCCGTAGTCTTAACCTGACGCTCGCATTGTGTTACGGGTTCAGTCCCTGATGTTTGTTGATTATTTTTTTCCCCATCCAACTCCATGTTTGTGTGTGTGTCTGTGTGTGCTATTTGGGAACTTCAGCATACATCATAGATACTGTTGGCCTCACAGTCGAACCCAGAAACACAGTTCAGAGCGGGACACCAGTGAGGATACGCTGCCAGGTCAGCGTCAGTCACAGCAACATCCCTCACCTGACACACAGTTTCCAACTCACACGGGATGATGTTCCTATCCACTCCGAAAACGTCACAAGAGACACAGTCGTGTATGAGATCAACCCAGCCAGAGCTGCCGACTCTGGAAACTATGAATGTCGAGTCGCAGTCAAGGACAAAAGCAAAACCAGCATCAGCCAGAAACTGGATGTGGCAGGTAGAGTGTAATGTTGTTGAATTTGTCTTTTTGTTATTTAGGTTACAGTTATATGGGTAACTACACCAGGTTACTATATTTTTTTGATGATGTGACAATAGAAGCTGGATGAGTTTTGAAGCTGTGGGCATATAGTACAGTATGTGCTCAGATTCAGCCAAATGGCCCAAATCGAACTCCAAACGCAACCCAGGAGTTTTTGAGGGTAAAGAAGAAAAAGATCCTGCAGCGGCTGAGTGGAGCACTCTGTCTCAACCCAATCAAGCTTACGAGCTTTGCTGAAGACGGAACGGAAAGGCAGGAAGGAAAACGCAACAACAGAAGACAGCTGCAGTAAGGGCACGGCAAAGCATTGCTAACAAGGAAACCCATTGCCTGTCCAATGTGTAATTACATTTGAGCCCTTAAAAACTGACATCAGTTCAGCCCCTCAATTTAAGGCTAGAGATCTGCATCTTGTTTGGTGTCATATCCAAAATGTTGACAATTGTGTAAATGTTCAGATATTTCTGGACCTAATTATATGTAGTATAATGTGCAAAAAAATATGTTATAACTATCAATAATACATGTACTTAAACTTTTTAAATTTGTCTGCCTTCACTGCAGCCATGAATCTTCTCTGTGGTCTCCCTCGTTTCTTCCTGCCTGGCAGTTCCATATTCAGCATCCTTTGTCCAACATATCCACATGTCCAAACTCAGCCCTGCCTCTCTAAAATTTGTCTCCAAAGTTTGAAGAAATAAATGTACTTTATGTACCTGAATGTCCTTTTAACTGTCAGGATTTTGTTCCTCAGGCTTGCAGATCCCCACTCTGCAGCTGAATACTCGGTCACTCTATGAGAATGAGGAGTTCAAAGCCACCTGCAGTGCTCCAGAGGAGAAAGGACCCCTCACTTTCCGGTTTTACCAGAGATTTAGGTCTGGGAAACCTGAGATAATAAAGCAGCTATCACCGGGGGGGAACTCATCGACTACCACGCTAAGACTGAGTCACATTGGAAACTGTGGTCTGTTGTGTGACTATGAAATCAACTTGGTTTCCGGGACCCGTCGATCCAACAGAAGCAAAGAGATTGCAGTGTTAGTAAACGGTAATTATTATCATGGAAAACTCAGATTGATTACGGAAGAATGTGTCTGATTTTTCTGGGTTTTGTCTCGCAGCACTCTACATTACCCCCATCATGAATGTGCTTCCCACCAGTAATGTCTCTGAGGGTGATCTCATAGAGGTGGTCTGTAAGGTTGTGAACCCTCCAAGTAACATTGAAGTATTCTTAACAAAGGACAAAGCAATCCTCAAGCAGGTCAAAGGTCCAGCACTGACGCATACATTCACTGTTCAAGAAGGTGGCTCTGGAGAGCTTGTGTGCAAAGCAGAGTGGGGTAGTGTGCAGAAAGAAGCCTCTCTAACAATCACAGTCAAGGGTGAGCATTGAGTTTTTCCATTCTATCACATTAAAGTCTCTTATTAACATAATAATAATATACACAGCATAAAGATTGTATATAGCTTAATTCCTGTTTTCTAATTCCAACAGAGCTGTTTTCAAAGCCACGGCTGACTGTGGAGTCCACAGATATATTTGAAAGAGACAAGTTCAAACTGACCTGCTCTGTTGTCATTTATGATACTGAGAATATCGAAAGTGAAGCCATAAAGTTCTCAATCTACAAAGATAACGTTGAAGTCGCAGGTGCTGGCACATATTGGACTTTGGCACACCCATCTACAAATGGCAACTACACCTGTAAAGCCAATTATACTTCTCTGAGACACACTATTATTAAGGAAAGCCAAACACGTGCTGTTAAGTTCAAAGGTGAGTTATCAGAGGCACAAAATTAAAATTAAGGCACACAATAACATTTCTGTTAATCATACAAATGCATTATGTTATTATGCATGCGCTAGTTGGCTTCTTTCTCTAAACCAAACTGAGCATTACCAATACAGTGATGAGGAACTTAACATCAGCATATTAGCATTGTGAGCGTATCAACACTCATCTCAAAGCGCTGCCATGTGGCATGAGAGTTGCCAGCACGGCTGCAGAGTCACAGTCTTGTTTAACTGTGTCTAATTTCTCATTTCCAGTTGCTGTTTCTGAGCCCGTGCTGGCTGTGGAGGGAGGTACACTGTTTTTGGGAAAGCCCTTCCAGTTGAGCTGTTACAGCAAGAAAGGCACTCTGCCCATCTTGTACACCCTGTATGCCCCTCATAAACCAAATGAGACCAAAAATGTGAGCATGCCGGGTGAAAAAGCTATCTTCAACCTCCCAGCCTTTACTCAAAGGTCAGACTTAAAAAAGATTCTTTGCCATGCAAGAAACAGTCAGCGGAAGCCTCCAGTGACGGGAACGGGACAGCAACTACTATTGGATTCAACCAACATCATAGGTTTGTTGGACTGATGGTCATGAAATCAATAAAACTGACCTAAAACATGTTGAATCCAAATGTCACACGCAGTTTTTTCTGTGCAGAACCTGTGTCAAAACCACAATTAACCACTGATCCCAGAATCGAGGACATCTCTGAGGGGTACAACGTGACTCTTGTCTGCTCCATTCAGAGAGGCAGTCCTCCCATTACCTTTACCTGGTACAGTGAGACAAAGGGTGTGCTTGATTCGCAAACCTCCTCGAAACCAAAAGAATCCTACAGCATGTACAATGTCAGAAGAGAGCATGCTGGAGGATACTTCTGTGCGAGCACAAACCCAGCTGGAGAGACCCAACGGAGTGCCACCATCACAATTGGAGGTGTGTGTCTGTGTGTGTGTGTGTGTGTGTCTGTGCGTGCGTGCGTGTGTGCGTGCGTGCGTGCGTGCGTGTGTGTGTGTGACTTACAGCCAGAATGAGGTACATTTTTATTGCTGTGTTTTGCAACCAAGTTATAACTAATCCTATCAATCCCTTTCTCTCATTCCAATGTGTTCTGCAGTGAAGATGGCTGGCTGGAAGAAGGCTCTTATTGCACTCTTTTGCCTCCTCTTCATACTGGCCATCATCTTCATTCTTTTCTTCAAAAAATGCCTCCTTATACTAAAGAAAAGAGGAACTGTCCCCCTGTCAGTGTAAGTAACATCGCTCATGTTTTTAAAGGCTGGTTCATGTGCGTTACCAGCGTACGGCGCCAATACATTGTCCTGTTTAATGCGCTTTCTGTTTACTTTGTTTTAGGAAGTCAGCCGGCACCAAAGTAGAGCGACTGAGCCTCACCCAGGCAGAGTTCAACGAAGCCGCAAATGGTAAAGCGTCACATTCTGGTGGAATGTTTGCAACGAAATGCAAACTGGACTCAATAGAAATGCATGCTAAATAAATATTAAACAAATGTTGTCTCGATTGATTCTGAAGCATTGAAGCAGTGTTTGTTCTCTCTGCGCAGCAACTCCAGGCATGATGGGGAAAAGTATTTGGAGTGAGCATGTATCAGGCTCTGGTATGCAGAGTATATGATTTTTGTTTTTTTAATTGCGATCAAATCTCATGAGAGAAGCCAACAATATGTTATTTTCTTCATATGTTGCACTCAGCACGTCACAGACTTTTTTTTTTCTTTTAAATATTGCAATATTTTGCAAATTTGCTCATTTCATTTTGTTACAGATTTTGATGACAGCAGTGGTACGAACACTTCCGAAAAGCCAGAGCTTCAGTACAGTGAGGTGTCGTTAAGACAGGCAGATCCAAACAGAGGTGAGACTCTTTCTGAATTTTAAACGGTTGTGATTTCACTTTTCAAAGCCCAGCCTAAGATATTGTATTTGTTGCATGTCAGTTCCAGTGAAACAGGACACAAACACGGTTTACAGCGAAGTGCCTAACTCCGAGCAAGGTATGATTAACATCCTGCTCTTCACACAGACCCCTTTTCTACTACACAATGAGAGAAATCAGGTTGTTAGAAAAAGGGAAAAAAAAGAAGCAATCACCAGGAAACAGGATCAACCCCAACTGTAAACATCTGCATTGTTACTGAAAGAATGTACCATTAAAACAGAAGGCCCAGTCCCCTAGGTGTCCATTTCCTGCTTTCGTCAAAGAGAACTTCCTGTTGTTACAACAGAGTCATACAATGTGTGCATCTGTTAAGGCTAAGTAAGCACCACGCTTGATTGTTTGAAATTTATTGTCCATTGTTCAGTTTGACTGCTATTACCTAATAACTGATATAGCACAGTTCACTTCGGTTTTATTTATATGCCACCGCATTACCACTTAAGTCATCTCAGGGCACGTTACACAGAGGAGTTGAGAACTTAATGTATTACACGGAGAAACCAAATGATCTGAAGTGAGGGGTTTTGTGCGACATGTCCCACTAAAAGGGACGTCTAAAAAGACATGAATTTATGAGAATGTACAGTATGAATGTGTGCGATGTGCTGTGATGTGCACTCTGTTTTCTTGGGAACAGAGAGTGCTGGAAACTAAAACAGCCCTTATTTAATCCTCACACACACCTTTCATTTCCTGAGCCTGTCCTCTGGCTTTGTTTTTGCAGGTGTCCAAATGCTGCCTGATGGTGTAAGTATGCACACGTCATGCACACACTCATTATGACTGCTCATACTACCAACGGGCACGCACACACACTCATGAATGCATTGTGTCTTTGCTCAACGACACTGTACAATAAGTGGAAAACCTGCGCAGTCAGTTTTTATTGTTTGAAGACAGATATTATAGTGTTATATTATCATTCATGATAATTTGTAAGCAGTAAGGTAGGAAATCTCATGGAAAGAAGCTTTGGATTTTTAGTCTCCAGGCTTCTTGAAGGACATTCAGAGCTCTTCTTTGGATGCTGCTGCCCTTTGTTCTGTTCTCTGTTGAGATGATCCCACACTGCTTCAATAACGTTGAGGTCCGGGCTCTGGGGAGGCCAATCTGTTAATGATAGGTTGCATTGTGTGATTTTCTATCCAGGTATGCTTTTACTGCATTGGCAGTGTGTGCGGGATCATTATATTGTCATGCTGAAAAATTAAGCTGTTGCCAATCAGATGGGTTCCAGATGATAAATGGAAGTCTGATGGTGCTTTCCTGTGTTGATACTGTAATTTCATCAGTTTTAACAAGACCTCCAACACCACTGACTTAAATGCAGCCACAAACCATTACAGAACCTCCACCGTGTTTTACAGATGTCTGTAGACCCTCACTGCTGTACCTCTCGCCTGACCTCCTCCATATACAGTATATGCATGACACACTATAAACGAAAAAATCTAATTTGGATTCATTTAGTTTAGACTCATTCAGACTTGTTGCTGCTGATTTTCCGTGTAATGTAGATTTTTGCTGGAAGGACATGACTTTCAGATACTGTTGGTGTTTTTAGACCTTCCTACAAAAAAAACTGAAGTATTTTTCATAAATTTACTTTAAGGAATTGGGAGCAAATGATGTGTTTTTGTGACAGACTGCTAGTGCCTAAAGATACAGTTTGGTTCTTTGCTAAGCTGTCTGTTATGTTTACATGCAGCACTAGTTGATCAGTCCGAGTGCTATAGTTGGAGAAGCCACCTTGTCATGCTGATTAATGTGGGTATGGTGATCCAGTGAAAATAAGGGCTATTTTTTAATCCATGCAACCCTTGTGTTTCAACAGGTGTCAGTGGAATATGCAGAACTGAATCATGATACCGATCACCACAGTGACCCCAATAACCACGGTCACCACAGCACCAATGATGACCACACAGATGACAACAGTGTCAGCATGAACAGCACTGTCAATGAGGAATAAAAATATGACTCGACTAGAATATTTGTTCCCATATTTATGCGGCTTGTTAATGTGGCTCAGAGTCTTTGTGCACAGAGATCTCATAAGCTCATTTTTTTCAATAATGCCTGGAAAAGCATTCCACACTGTACATGCGCTTGCTTTGATGAGTAAATACATGGTTTTGTTAAATGTGCTTCTTTTTCTTCTTTCACTGGAATTGAGATGCGTGTCTTTCCAGCTGCAGGGTAAGAGGTCTTCCTCATTAGCAGTAGTAGTGATATGAACCTCTTCTGTAACGTGGTTTGGAGGACATTCTGACTCTGTTGCTGTTTGCAAGTCAGTGATCTCAGTTAGAAGCACTAGAGGGCAGATTTCAGGCAGCAGCACTGTGTGGAAACTCGGCGCCATCTGCTTTAATGTGAGAGGGGCTTTCTCTGTCGCCACCACATTCAGAGATATCAGGTTCATTTTCCATTATCTAAGATTTAATTGGAATTATATAATGTAAACCTATTCAAGGTCTCCATGCACCAGATGTGTTTTTTCAGGTCAGTGTCCTGTTGATTCAGACCTTATTAACGCTGTGTGAAGCTATGCAAATGCCCAAGGCTTTGTTGAGTGCACAATAGCAACAAAACCTGCTATCATACACATATATATGGCATATCCCCTTTGAAACTACAGAAATGTGGGTGTAAGTCAAGGTAATCGAGAACAGTCAGAGCTCATTTCATTTTCTGCAATATCCAGTATTTGGTTTGGGGACTGTTGTCTTATTTCTCCTCCAAAATGAGCTGTAAATTTCTGAAGGACCATCAGGTGGACATGCTATACTAAGCATAATAAGGTTTCTTGCATTTACAAGTGTATAACAGAGAGATGAAATGAACAAAATACTTTTTTTTAACAGCAGATATTTTGGGAATTTGACAGTAGGAAAGTAGGCAGTAGGCTCTGTTTGACACTTTTAAAAACAACTATTATTTGGTGACAGGGGACACACTGAAATAGAGGCACTGTTAATAAAAAAAAATCCCCAGTAAAAATAGCTGCTATAAAAAGGATGTTTACCAGGATCCTGAATGTGAGGCAGCTGTATATTCACTGACTTCTTTCATTGGTATCAAACGTTCACGCTCCTCATTTTGACTTTATCCTGAAAACATGACACTTTGTGGACGCAAGGTTGTCACCTGCCAGCTGAGCAAATTGCAAAGTGGCTGCGCTGGATAAAAATTTGAGAGCAAAGCAGGTTTGTGCCAGCTGCTGTCGACAGTTTGGATTATGAGGTTCTGCTCTTTGACAGGAGGTTTTTAGGAGCACTGCACAGCAGATTTGGGAATCTGTAACACCAACTAAGCTAAGCACCAACCTTTGATAGCCATCCATCTGAATGTTGCATGTCTATGGATGTGTGCAATTCAGAAAAATGTTTAAAGTCTCCTCCACCAACACATCTAAACTTTGTTTCTTGCTTCATGCATGTGTACATATATAACAACAGGGCTTGTAAGTGCCTGTGAACTGAATGATATGCATGCCTCCTGGCCTCTGCAGGGTCCTCAGAGGCAAATAGAAATGTTTTCAGCACTGAGGTGTTAAAATGAAAGCCCAGCTCTGCTCTGAGGATAGAGCAACACCTCAATCGGCCCGTGGTGTATTAATCTAATTACTTAACCAGGAGGATGAACTTGACATCAGAGAACCATATATTCTGAGCTGCAGGGATCGGGCGCTCTGGAACTGATACTGTGTTACATTAATATCAGATGTGCGAGTTATACAGTATCATTAGAAATAAACTGGAGCTACTTTTGGCTCACCACCACAGTGGGTGGCTCCGCAAGTTTGATTTGGCAGAGTTTTTTTTTTTTTTTTGCTGGATGGCCATCTTGCTGCAACCCCAAAGGGATTTGCGTCTCCTACCAGGACTAAACCAAGGATTTTTTCACTTAGGCAAATGTGTAAACCACTACGCTGTGAAGCATCTCAACTGCTGAAATATAATCAAACAGCAGACAGAGAAACTTGAATTGTTTTTTTATGTATGAAAAGGCAACACCACAAAGTAACCCACAACCACTTTAACCTGAGTGTTTGCTATAAAACTGTGTGTGCGAGCTTTGAGCTTTGAGTTCATTCCTACAGCTTATTTCAGTCACTGTCCACTTTGCCCAATGATGGTCCTGCTCTGCCTTCAGACGCTGAGCTGGATCAGGGGCAGCCTGAGGAGTTACTACTGTTCCTAAATGACGTGTGAGCCCATGAGGTAACGCGACTGACCTTTTGGACTCCTATTACAAGGAGGCATGTCACACCACCCTCAGGGAGTAAAACAGTCACATGATCAGTACTTAGAGTATACATCATGTGCTGGATAAGGAAAGGGGTTTGGCTTTATATACATATGTCAGGAGTAATAGATTAGTCTAGCAGGCCCAGTACAGTCTTCTGTCTACTTCCTCTTATTGCTGCACGTACGCTGCTTGTGTCTCAGCCACGTAACCTGATCCAGCCCCTCGTGTATCTGGAGCACAACTCTTGAATTGCCATTGGCTGCTGTGCTAATATTAGCATAATGCCCCCTGTGAAATGCATTCTGGGAATATCCTGTTTTTGCCTTGGCCTTATGAAGCCAGTGCCATTTCTGGTCCTCAGAGGAAGCAGTGAGGTCATTGTGTGGATCACAGCTTCCTTCTTCCTGCAAAGGAGCATTTGTGATATACAGAGGTGTCTGTCATAAATGTACTCTCAAATAATTTCAAATAATTCTTCAAATTATCCTATATAGAGAGACAGACAGACAGATAGATAGATCACACTAATTGGGTCACAGCTGCCACAGTTAACGCATCAAATGCTTTGTCTTCCCATATAAGTTGAGTCAGGTTGTACAGCAGTTTCTTCATCTGATAATACAAAGAAGAAATGAGTTCAGAAGTGCTCAAGTTATTGTGCTGTTACCAACATTATTATTTAGTATGCTGGATTTACTGTTGCGCTGTGTTTGTGCTCAATAGTGCAGTATTTTTGGGGTAACCTGAACGTAAAGACCTTACCCCTATATGCAGATACACAGAGGTCTGATTTTTATATAGCTGCAATAATGTCATCAGACAAGGATGGTTAAGTGGTTACAAAAACTAAACACCTCTGGCCTTTGTAAGCTTTCTGTAATACTGACCCTTTAGTCAAAACACAGCTAATTTAAACTGTGAACTGCACTAACAGACTTTAAAACAGATTTCTAAAACTGTTTCATATCAGATGGATGTTTTTTAATGACCCATTTTTCTTCTTGATACGAGGCTCATTAGAAAGCTTTTTTGGGGGTGTCCAGGTGGCTCAGTGGTGAAGCAGGTGACCATGTGTATATGCCACATTTTCTGTGGCCAAACATTTTTTTTAAAAGGGGGACATCATGCATAAGTCCACTTTGTGCAACACATTTGGCCTTTGGTATTTCTGGAGAAGACTCTTGTGTGACATGAATGACATAATAAGGCATTTATATAATGTGTCTATATAATTTGCAGTTTCCTGATTGGAAATGATCAAAGCTTGAGGCTGCTAGCTAAAGGCAGTCAGGGTCATGCGGTTGTCTAAGAGAATAATTCTCCATTGTCCTTCGTATGCTGAGTAAAGGTTACATTTAGTACATCCACCTGTTTGATGCCCTCCAGCTTTAATAGTTTAAGCTCTTCCAAATCCAGGAAATTAATTCTTCATAACCTTGAGAAACCTGGTCAGAAAAAGTGGAGGTTCACCGGACAGACGTATTTTTCACATTGACTCGTTGTGCAATAGTGCATCAAAAGATTACACACAAGTAAGGACATTTTTTAACCTCTGACCTGCTTTTCCATGAATGAGGGCTTCAGCTAAGGTAACCCTACACTCCCACAAACTGCTCCCACTTCCATCTGCTCTCAGTCTGATCCCTCATTCTCTCACTGTGCCCTGGACAGCTGCAGTGCCATGGTTTTAACTCCCATGCAGTGAAGCATTCTTTGCACAATATCAGCAACAGCATCCCTCACTGACGTAGCAGTTTTATTATCAGATGTATTGTCCCCAGACACTGGATGACATACTGATGGTTTTATTTATTCTTGATATTTTCTTGGCACACTTTGGGGCCCTTAGTACCAATTGAGTATCGTTTAAACACCACAGCCTACCCAAGTATTGCTGCCGACCATGCCCATCTCTTTCTGACCACAGTGTACCCATCTTCTGATGGCTGCTTCCAACAGGATAACGTGCCATATCACAAAGCTCAAGTGGTTTCTTGAACCCAATGACTTGAGGACTGGACTCAAATCTCGATTCAACAGAGCACCTTTGGGATGTGGTGAAAAGGGAGATTCATGTCATGGATGTGAAGGCAACAAATCTGCAGCAACTGCGTGATGGTATCATGCCAATATGGACCAAATCCTCTAAGGAATGACTCCAGCATCTTGTGCTAGTACTTAGTACTAGCACAATGTAGTTAATAAAGTGTACTCGCCCTGAGAGCAGAGTGCAGTGTTCAATCAAACCCACCAATTAGCAACTGTCATGTTGAGAAACTTGGTCCTATTAGTTTTAAAACAGCATTATATTACAAAAAAGCACTCAGTAATAATGAATATGGACCATTTCTCATGGAAACTATGAGCTCATGACTGGAAGGGTTCAGCAACTAATAGTCCAGAGGCATGGAAACCACGAGGGCCATGCCGTGTATGGAGGGCCAGATGGCAGTTGGGCTCATTCTCTGCAGTAAAAACAGCTCAATTTACTTTTGCTTGGCTCACCTAATCTGTTCACGAGCTTCCACATGGAGACTCATTGCTTTGTGAATCCCATTTGAGCTTGAAGTCAGCATACATACTGTATGATATGTTATATATTTCAGCCAAAATGACCTTCAGGCAAAAATATCACAATCAATAGAAGTTATCTGGATGTTGTTCCAAAGTCACTGACTGACTTTGCTGCTGACTGAAAAGGAGAGGGTTGTAGGGAATGTGATACACTCCAGCAGTGATACTGTACATCACTGAATGAGACAAATTGTAGTAGGCATGGCTACATGCTATGATCAAACAGTCCCAAAAATGGACCTCCAAAAAACCAAAAGCTTCGCTAATATAAATTTGGCCAATCTTTCAACTTAAGAGCATTTTCTCATGCACCTCTGGATCATTGTCAGCTGCTGCTATTTTTAGACCAATCCATGGAAGTCCTGCTATGTCCCCCTGTACTTGTGTTTCTCCAGAGGCCACTGGATTGCCTCCAGCGCATCACAACGGTGATCTTCAACTTGATTTTCATTTCCAGGAAGTGGACAAAGTTGCAGGGAGGCAATTTGGTTTTAGACTTTTAATCATTGTGGATGTATGTTTAGCTAGCTCCTAAATATCTAGAAACCATTATTTATTTATTTTTTATTACAGACACTGAATATCATTCATATAATTCAATATCAGTAATTTAATGTATTTCGTTGGTGCTTCTTACTTTGACTTTCCCAAGGTCCCTACAGCACTCTTTTCGCTAAATGACAAAGGATTACTGCTTCCTGATTTAGATTCCAGCTCCTTTTTTTCGGCCTGCTGCGCGTGCCGTAATCGGATACTTTTCGAGCATAGTGAGTATTTCTCACTGGGCCTGTGGAGATCCAAACAGACACTAATCCCCGCAGTGCTTACCATCCAGTGATCCAGGTCTGAAACATACCACTGCCTCTGTTGTCACCCATGGAATTGCATATGCGCAGGACAGCAGGGTGGTTTATGAGAAAAGGATTTTATAGCCTAATGAGAGGAACAGGCAAGAATTGGAGGTGCATGTTTTCTGTAACCTACCAACTAAATATAGGTTAGCGTTATTATTCATACAGAATTATTTAAAAAATACACGTGACTTGTGTTACGCTGACCTTTTTAAACAACACTGTTTACGAGGATGGCAGCCTGCATTCATAACATGCTATACACAAGCAGGATGCTTCAGCTCTTATTCTTAGAAACAACATACAACCTGACGCTTACCTGCATAACGTGAGGTGTGCAAGTGTAGAGGCACACATAGCTGGCAGTTTTGGCAGCATGTATGGTCTACTCATGAGATCGTGTGTAGGCTTCAGCTGTGGGATGAACCGCTTATTTCTTGCTGTAAAGCTTCCAGACACCCTAGCACAATGGAACAATCGTCAGCTTTATTTAGATCATAGGTTAGAAACATTAGCATTTTAATGTGGCTGCAGTGTGATTTAGGTTGGTTGTTTTGGGTTTTTTTTTGGGGGGGGGGGGGGTAAGTTTTTTTTTTATAATACAAACCCGGAAACTTTGGGGCCTTTTTAGATTTTTTAAA
>VUQK01014326.1:14179-27018 GCA_015106715.1 Bujurquina vittata
TCATCAAAAAAAAAAAAAAAGAAAAAAGAAAAAAAAGGATTCAATCCTATTTTATGCATTCCTCTACAAACCTAACATATGGAATACTTTTAAAGACTGCATCTGTCATGTGGTGGCTGGTGTCTGTCCATATCCAACTCACCCTTCTTGTCCCCAAAAAAGAGGGTCTGCTGTGCTGGGTTTGACCACTGGAGGGAGGTGTTGTCATTATACTCCACACGGCAGGTCATGTTAGCGGTCCCACCCTCTGTCACAGTCACATTCTGAACCAGAGGATACTGACCACTTATCCCTGCAAAATGACACAAAAGAGAAATGTTTAAGAGGCGATGTGGATGCATCAGGTGGGGAACAGAAAGATGCTGGGACAGACGGAGACAGATGGCACATTTGTGATTGCCTAACTTGTAAGGGTGCTTTGGTAATTAAATTCACTTGATGAATTCCAATTCAGCATAAGGGTGATAATATAAAATAAAAGCTTTGCAGGTAAGGGATTTGTTTTTATCCAGCTGGTTGATAAGGATACTTACAAACAAATAAAATACTTTCATGTCACTTGATGAGTAAATCAGCTCCTCATGAGGGAAGAAAAGGGAAAGAAAAAAGAAGCTTAACAGTCTAATTACAAAGCAAATGTTCAGGCAGACTGGCCAGTCACTACTGTGTGCTAAATTGGACCCTAACATTGAACACACAGGAGGCATTTAGCCCACGGTACCAACCCTGAAACCTTAGCTACACAAGGAAGACCAATTAAAAACTGTTCTCTGTGGACTTGTGTGCATGCTTGGTTGTTAATTTGTGTTAAGCCTGCATCCAAGAGAGAACCGCAGAGCTCAGCTGAGCGATATAATTTTGTGTGACCTCTAAGGTGAATAGAGGGAGTTTTCAGTACCATGGACAGGTCACTTCTGGAACCAGTTCATAGCTGCTTGCCAGTTTTCAGAACTCTGGACAGCTCACACTGTTTGTGTGGGTGTATGTGTGTTTGGGTATGCTTTAGTATGAAGGCTGAGGGAGCAAGTAAGCAAGTAAATAATAATAACCATAAATCTATCCCTGTCCCCATCCCCAGAGGACAGATTTTAAAGACTGTGTGAATGAAGGCTTAGGTAAGAAAGATTATTCATCCCCAGCTAACTCTCACGTCTTAAACCACCACCCCTCCAGGCAAGGATTAGAAAACACTGAAGAAAAGAAAAATATATATAAGGAGGGAAAATATTTGAAATTTGTGAGATTTTAAAAGTTTTTAAAATTGCCATAAAACACTGGTAATGGATTTTTCTTACTGAAGTTAATTATAGCACAGGTAGCGTAAACAAACTTGCAGATAGTGTTTGTCTTCTGAACTAGCAGATGAGACAGGGAAACCCATGCTGAAGGATGTGTCGAGACAGGAGAAGGTGAGGTGAAGGAGAGAAAGAGAGCAAAAGAGAGGTAAGTCATGGAGCACGGGTCATTTCCAGTGTTGATTAAGGCCTCCCGAGGTTAATCATGCGTGTGAGAGATAGAGCGGGAAGAGGAGGGAAACGAAGGAAAAATGGATGTGAGCTATGGGAGGCTAGGAATATGTTTTATTCATGAAAGTTTTGCATGAAGCATGATCTGCCAGCGATTTACCGTTCTGCTGCGCCTGCCCTCACTCTCTTTATTACTCCTTCTCTTTAAATCACTTACTTTTTCTCATTTTTCTCACTCACGCAGTGGAGCGACAAGCAGCCCAGTGTGATACATTTTGCTTCTTTTGTGCCGGTCACAAAGAGAAGTTAATGGTTAACCGCCATACCCAGTGGTAGCAATGATGTTTTGTGAGTGAGACTTTGCACAATATAATTTTAGTTCATTACCGCAGCAGATGTGTCTGGGGAGCCGCTTGCTTGTTGTGTTGCCAACTCTTCACTTACAGTATATCTTAAAATATAATAGACTAGTTTGTTTTCCAAATTATCTGCTTATGACAAACAAGGAAGAATTGAGTGATTTAATGAGTATGGCAAAATGCCACGCATGTCTTGAGGGAAAATGAGTGTTTCCAAAATACGGTTCACTTATTCAGATTTTCACTAATGATGATGAAATAGGTACATATAAACGTGTCACAGAATTAGAACTCAGAAAATTATCAAGCATATATGGAAAACGATATATAGTCACTGCGCCATAATGCTAATACGTTTGGACTAATACAATTCGCTTAACTGATTTTGGGCTTCAAATTTTTAAGTCTTACCTGCAATTTCACATATCTGTGTCGCTCGTTAATCACACCTTTAAAATGCTACTTTGCAGTGGTCCCGCTGCATGCAGCTTCGTCTTGCACTTCAAACAATGCTGAGTGAGCTGATCCAGTTGGAGCTTGATAAAACTTTTTTTTTTTAAACAACAGTTGCATTAACTAATATAGTGGCAGTGGCGCAGTGGGTAGGCGCTTGCCTTTCAGCCGGAAAGGTTGCAGGTTCGAGCCCTGTCCCTGCGTTGCGTTGTGTCCTTGGGCAAGACACTTAAACCACATTGCCTAACGGTAGCGCCGGTCTCTGGCTGCATGACCGCAGATACTTGTCTCTGGATGAGTGATCTGAAACCCTCATTTCGTTGTGTGCACAATGAGTTGAACTTTTTTTTTTTAAATTTCTGCTTAGAAGAGAAAAGACGTTGAAATTGATTGGCAAAGATATGAAAACAAAGAAAACAGATGGTTACCCTGGATAATTACTGGCTACTGTATTAGCATTATGTTACAGCGAGATATAAAATGGCTCATTTTATTTAGTTTCATGAAAGACAAATCTTTGTGCAAATCAGTGTGCAGTTTATACTGATTTGAGTGGTTGTATGGTATATTGGCACAAAACAGAACAAGAGTTGTTGTTTTCGTCACTGCTGTAAAGTGTAGTGACAACAGAATTTTTTTTTATGAAAGCAAGTACATGACATGAACCGTGTCACATGCATTTATAGTACAAGCTAGTTTGCAGTGCCTGTCGAGAACCAGATAAACCTGAAGGTAATTGGTCAGTGGCTGGCCATGGCCAGTCAGGTGAAAAATGATAGATTACAGTCACCAGTCAGTCATTGTATCTCTACTTTTGATACATTTTTATTGTATTATTTTATAGTATTGCAGCAAAGAAAAAACCTAAGAAGCCAGTGTAAAGATATTCTCACTTCCATTTGTTCCATAAATTAAGTATTCGCTCACCCATTCAAATCATCAAATTCAGGTGCCTCAATAACTTCCATGGCCACAGGTATATAAAACCAGGCACCTAGGCATACAAAGGATGCCACATGTGCAGCAAGTCCAATCATGAACTGTCCTCACATCTAAATATTTCACAGTCAACTGTTAGTGAAAACATAACAAAGTGGAAGCGACTGGAAATGACAGAAATTCAGCCACAAAGTGGTAGGTGATGTAAAAAAAATGACATATTGGGGTCAGCAGATGCTGAGGCACATACTGTGTAGAGGTCACCAACTGTCTGCAGAGTCAATTGCTACAGACCTTCATGTGGCCTTCAGATTAGCTCAAGAACAGTGCACAGAGAGCATCATGGAATGGGTTTCCAGCTGCATCCAAGCCTTACATCACCAAGTACAATGCAAACAATCAGATGCAGTGGTGTAAAGCACGTTGACTCTGGACTCTAGAGCAGTGGAGAAATGTTCTCTGGAGTGACAAATCACACTTCTCGTCCAACATCAGTGTCTGACCTCACAAATGTGCTTTTGGAAGAGTGGTCAAAAATTCCCATAAACACTCCTAAACCTTGAGGTAAGCCTTCCCAGAGCAATTGAAGCTGTTATAGCTGCAAAGGGCGGGCCAATATCATATATCAAATCCTATGCATTTCACTTAAGTTCATATGTGCATGAAGACAGATGAGCAAATACTTTTGGCAATATAGTGTAGTCGGCTAGACAAACTAAAATATTAGTATTTATATTTTTCCTCTCCTCTCCTCTCCTCTCCTCTCCTCTCCTCCTTGTGCCTACACAGATCTACAATAGTCCGGGGATCCCTCTGCGTATGCCTTGCGTCAGTGTCTGGTGCTACACTTCCATTGGGAATGAAAGGGCCAAAGGGGCCACAATGATGGTTATATTAGAACAGCGTAGTGTTCTTTGCGCCTAATTGGCCAGTGGAGTAGGTTCTTCCATTCTCCCCTCTGGCCAACCAGACCTGATTTAAATGTATCTCCTGAGGGAAGAAGGCAGCTGTTCTCTCCTGATTTCCATGTCTAAATTTAGGTCCTTTCCTCACTTCAACTCCACTCTTTCTCCTACTTTCAGTTTCTTGCTCTGTCTTTTCCAGTTCACATCCATTCCACTCAATTCCCTCCACCCTCTCTGTCACGTTTTCTCCTCTAGTTGATCCCTGAAGGGTGGCATTTCCACTTGCTTTGTCTCTCATTTTCATATTCTCTCTGTCTCCTGCTGCTCCCTAGTCTTTAAAGTTTATCTTGATCCTACCTCTTTTCTGTTGCTCAATTGTGCTCTATCTGTCACGGAGAATGGGGTCATTTTAATTGCCCTCCACCTTGACTGACATGCTAAAGCTAAGCCAGGTCAACAATCCTCTCATCTACATGACATTATAAAATAATGACATGATGAAATTAGCTTTGCCTTATTTAGCTCAAATTAGATAATTTACAATACTTGCGCAAAAGTTCCAGGCACTTAGATTCTTATCCATCATAAATTACCATAAAGGTGGGGTCTGACTGGCTCCCAATTCATTCTGGAGCTTCAAAATAACCCTGAATGCACATAACTAATTTCAGCGACCCACACACAACTCTCACTTTCCTTTTAGTACCTCAACATGAAAGGCATTATAGAAAAATGCAAGGGCCAATTCAACTGCTTCTTGCCCAAGCAAACAACTGGACAAATAACACTGATAAGAATATAAGAGTATCCTGGGTGCTTCCTGTCTGCTCCCCCACATGACCTTTCAAGCAAGAGCAGCCGAGTCTACTAACCTTTCTTATTTAGGCATTCAAGAAGCAGAGAAAAAGAGAGAGATGCAGCAGACAGATGGACAGCCCGGAGCTACTGACCTTTATACCAGGACTGGAGCTCAACTGAGCCGTAGAGCTGTGATGTATGGCCGAGAATACAGGATTACAGAATGGAAAGAGGCAGTCTGCAGTTTTGATTAGCCGAGTCACCTTTTAAGCCAGTCAAGCACAACTGATAATTGCAGACTTGGGATCACACTTAAATTTGAAGGACCACATTAGTAGAGAATACCAATAATTTGCATGGGATATGAACAGTGAGATGTGAGAGCTGGCAACAAGATGACCGTACAAAAAACTATTGAAAAAAAAAAGTGTATTTAAACAGTAAGACAGCTTGTTAAGTCCACCTTGATTAAATAATCAGTTAAATAATTTAAGTGCTAGAAAGTTTGTGATGTATTTTTATATATTTGTAATTTCTCTGCCTGCCTTTGTTTCCTTGTCCAAAAAAGTCTGGTTGTTTCCTGGGTTTGATTAAAACTTCTTTCATTTTGCTTTCCTTTGAGGCATTCCAGTAGGAAGAAAATAGAAGTTCTAACACTGAGTGGGAGCTCTTGTGGGACTGCCTTGGAATTAGCAGGCGCAATGTTATTATTGGTAGTAAGAACAATAGTCAAAGCGCAAAAATGAAACCCACCTTGTAACACACTGCGCTTAAATAGTTAAGCTCAGTGTAATGAATCATTTAAACCGGAACGAGAGCTGCGCCGTCTGAGAGAAGAACATTATTACTATACATTAAAATTCAAGAATAAATGTATTTTGAGCACTTGCTGATGCTTTTCCAATAATTGTGTGTTGAAACCACATAAAAGGTTAAGCCACCACGCAGGGCACATTCTCAGGTACACCGGCACATAAAGCATGGCCTTTAAGTGGCTCACTGTTAAAAAAGGCATCCCACTAAGCAGATAATGAATGAGAGGCAAAAGATTACATAGGACATGACAGCTTTGCCATGACCAGTTAGTGTCTATAAGGTTACACAGGTGGCTACACAGCTGGGTACACAAGGTTTTCAGAGTGATTCTCAGAGTGTCAAGCAGCAGGGTGGCCTAGTGATTGGAGAGATGGTACAAGGTCAACAGTTTTATCATCTCAAGAACTGGTGTGAATTCATCAACCAGGTGTGTATGCTGTCACAGTGTCCTTGAGGATAAAAACGCTCCAACCTCCTCACACGTTTAAAGCATCAAAAAGAAAGAAAATGCTGAAAATGAAACTGAACGAAAGAAAAAAAGGAATATGCTGCCATTTCTAGAACTGAAAGGCTCAGGTCGATTATATAAAATGCAAAATGTTGTTAGTAACTTCCCGGAATAGAAGTTAACATATCAGAGAAGAGCATGATCACTCACTGCCCTCACTCTGGGACTCTCCCTCCAACTGTGACAATTTTCACACTATCTCCTTCCTTTTTCTCAAGAACATGTTGCATACACGGCGTTGTCTCTTTTCTCTTTTTCTGTGACCTTTTTCATGCCTTCTATCAACACCCATCCTAAATCAATGTTGCATCTCTAATGTGATTTATCAACATTTCATAACACCATTACACCTCGCATAGAAAGAAAGCCTTTAGCATTTTCTATGAAATTAAATTGCATGTTCCTATGGAAAGAAAAAAGGGGGTAATTACCACTGTGACAAAACTATATAGCAGCTTTTAAGAAAAAGCGTATGAGTGGAGTCTACAGCGCCATATGCAATTTATCTTTTGAATATCTTGAAAAAAGAAGGCAAAGTGAAATCCCAAGCAATAAAAACACAATTAACTGCATTTAGACCAGATTTGCTTGAAATGGGGCTACAGATGTATTTAAAGCACATTCCCTGCTGCCAAAATGCTCATAAGTGAAAATATTTTAAATATGCCTTACATTTTCCTGCATATATGCATTTGCACATTAAAACCTCATATGCTTTGTGAAGACATTAAAGAGGTCTAATTCTTGCCAACAGTTTTACACCTCTGTGAGTGATTTTCAGTGTTTTAATTTAACATTTCTTTTCATAACATAAAGTCCAAACCAAAACTAACTAATACCTAAAAATCCTAATGTGACATATTACATATTCTATTTGAAGATAGCATGCAGACAGAAGTAGAAACAATTTGATGACATTTTTTAAGTTGAGTAATCGTCATCAAAATTAGTTTGAAACATCTTAGTTGGAAACATTTTCAAATGGGGGACAAATTAAAGGTAACAAAATACAACATATCCTTGGTAACGTGTTGCTTCATCATTTCCTGCAAGAACAGCTTCAGTGCACCTTAGCACTGATTCACCAAGTCTTGGGAACTCTAATGAAGATATTCCCTGAAGGAGCACCTACTCTCATCGCCCATCACTTTGTGAGCTGATGGTCGGTTGCTAGTGGATATTCCCGGGTCTGGCTACCTTGGTAACCCTCTAAAGTATTTACCAATCTCTCAAATGTTAATCAGTGTTCTCTTTCATTCTCATTTAAAGTGGCTTCAATCGCTGGTTGAGAAAAGTTTAACTCGGAACCTGCCCACTTTGTGTCACCAGCAGTTACATGTATTTCACCCTTCATCACTTGAACTCACCGAATGTCACCGCCTTTCTATGGCTCCTGGTCACTACTGTATTTCAATGCTACTTGCCTCCTGTGTGGATGCCCCTTCATTTGGTGTTTTGATCATGGTAGAGGAGAGTGTCAGTCTAACATTTCCCATAGGTGACCCTTTGTGACCTATAGATAGCATATTTTTCATCCTGGAAGAGATCACACCCATCAGCATAGAAATGCTTCACTACAGGGCGAGGACGATCACTCAGAATCCATTTGCATTGAATTGGAGTGAACTTTCCCTCTAATATTGTTGGGCAATGTCATCGAAATGCCCCCCACAGCATAACAGAGCCACCAGTTCCCCTCCCTGCAGGGGTCGACAGTTTAGGTGTTTACTTTAATTTGTCACCTGTTTGTGTTCATGTAAACGACAATATTGTTATGCAAATGGACATAAATCGGGTTATAGTGGGTCTCTCTGTTTTCGTTCTTATAATTGAATAAACATTCACTTTTCAGTTTTGTTCCTTTTCTCTTGGCTAGTGAAGTGTTTGTAAATTCTGCTTGCAAGTGAACATGCCCGCATGTGAGTATTTCTAATCTGAACTTGCTCTTTTGACAGTGATAAGTTTCTTGCTGTGAGCAAATTGAATGCAACCCCAGCAGAGAGTGCTACCTTTGTATTCAACATGGGCAAACAATCACCTCAGGACAGTCATTTTTGATCTGGAGATATGAAATTAATTATTCGGCAACAGAGAGGCTGGCTATGGCAGTGCTGTTGTCATTTACATACAGTAATTAGACTGGGCAGCTGTTGGTGCCACCGTTGCAAACTTGACATCCAACTTGGCCCTTGGAGTCAGATCAACAAAATATCACCTACTGCTCCATGGGGTCCATAGGTGTTGTTTAAGAGTGGTGTGACAGAGAGAGTGCAGTTTTTAGTCATCGAAGACGACTTTCTACTGCAGTAGTGCCTCTAGTTCTACAAGAAATAAACACGCCAGCAAGCATTTCCTCTTTTTTGGTGATGAAGACCTGCCACAGCTGCACTTTTGTGCACTGCTGTTTTTCAGGGGCCAAACCTGTATATCAGTATTTATAAAAACCCACAACCCAAATTCAAATTGGTGACCACACATGCTTCCAGACACTTCTATCATTTGCCCAGTATTTCTGCCCTTGATTCAGCCACATCAATTTAAAGGGCAGAGATATAAACCTCTGCCCATTCTCTGCATGTAAGCTGCCTGAGTTTAAGCTTGCTCAGTCCAGAATGGCCAGGGATCTCACTATCCTCTCTGAGCCAAGGTCAGACATCTCACAGTTTTATGACAGAGGTAAACCAGGCCTTCATAAATACTTCATACAGTGCTTTCTTCCAGCTAGCAAAAGCAAACAAGCAAGAAGAAGAAGAAGAAGCTGAGAGCAAAAGCAAATTAGGAAAGCACATATTTTGACAGATAAGAGAAGGAGAAACAAAGAACAATAGACATGTTTCCTACTAGCCATCAAAAATCTATCTTTTCATAGCTAAATTCTCTTAATGTCGAGCAGACACTTTGGAGACATTAAAAAAATTATGCGGTCCTGATAATCACATACTATTAAGTACATCTCTCTGTGTATCCTCTTTGTACTGTACATTCTGCTGTGTGTTTTGTATATAATAAATATCTATTATAAGTTATAATTTTTGCCTTTTTCAAAATAGTAAGATCACAGCTTCATCTGTAGATGTTCTCACTTTACTAGGAGATAAAAGGCTAAATTTAGGCCACATAGCTTTACTGTATATATATATAAGGTCAGGCAATATTAGCAGGCGTCTATACATTTATTGGCTTAGTACAGCAGGTCATTGAAATTAAATGTCAGAAAAGTATAAGGACAAGCAAATTAAATTGTGTGGGGTTTTTTTTGTTTGTTTGTTTTTTGACAAATGATGTGGAGGGAGAGGGTACTTGACTTCATCTTCTTTTTATCACAGGAAGGAATTCATCTCTTATGCTTTCATACAGGGTGAGAGCAGGATAATCGCAGGCTAGGGTGGCATTCATGAGGGAAATCAACCTAATCACTGCTGCCACCAAAAATTCCCAAATTCCCCGAATCAACATGACACAGTGTGATTTTCTAATGTGTAGTGATGTGTTGACAGATTCTGTTCATTTAAGAAGGATCTGGGGAAATGCTTGTCACCCCAGGGGGACCTGCAAGATTCAGTGGGCAGAAAGTACTAATTTAAAAAAAAAGAAAAAAAACAGCTCTCATCATTTGGCTGGTGTCAGACTTACTTTGCCACAAAGCACTTTTGCCACAGCTATTAGTCACTCACAATGACAAGGTTGATACTACGCAGCTGCAGTTACAGTCGCACATTTTTCATTTTGATTGAAATCACTCCAATTGATGATTACGAATCAACAGTTCACATTATGTCACAGTGGATGGAGAGAGGAAGGTCTGGGCAGCTCTGCTTTGACTGGTGTCCCTGCAACCTGGACCAGATAAGAGGTAGAAACTGGATGGATTGATTTTTAGATGGGAAATCATTTTAATTAGAGTCTGTACTGATGGATTTGTTAATACATTTCAAACTGCAGGCTTGTGGCCTCAGCAAGTGAACTTCACAGTTCCATACAAAAACTTTAACCTAACCTAAACTGCTACAGGGTAAACCCACCTCGTGACATTACACACCTGGCTACCTGAAGTTTCCACAGTACTGTGCAAAAGTAATTTCTTTGCATTTTGCTAGGAAAATGGGAAATAGATGCATTGACTTATTGAAATTTTTGTAAACACACATGGAAATCCATCCATCCATCCATCCATTTTCTTCTGCTTATCCAATACAGCAGGGATAGGGGCCCATCCCTGCTGCCATAGGACGAGAGGCAGAGTACAGCCTGGACAGGTTGCCAGTCTGTTACAGGGCTAACAGAGAGACCATTCACACAATTTAGAATCAGAAATTAAACTAACCCCTCTAATGACATGTCTTTGGACTATGGGAGGAAGCCAGAATAACTGGTGAGAACCCACATGGAAAACATGCAAACTGCCATATGGTGGATTCAAACCCAAGACCTTCTTACTATGTGGCAGCAGTGCTAACCACCACACCACCAGGCTGCATGGAAAGACAGTACTTTAGTGAGTTTGTACTTATCTTTCTTGGCATTTCTTTAAGTAGTCTCCATGAATAGTTCCCCAGGCTTCTTGAAGAACATTCAAAGCTCTTTGGTTGTTGGCTGCCTTTTGTTTTGTTCTCTGTAAAGATGATCCCACACTGCATCAATATGTTAAGGTCTGGGCTCTGCAGAGGCCAGTCCATGACTGATAGTGTTCCACTGTGTGCTTTTCTATCCAGGTATGCTTTTACTGCATTGGCAGTGTGTTTGGGATCATTGTCAAGCTGAAAAATTAAGATGTTGCCAGTCAGACATTTTCCAGATGGTACTGCATAGAGGATCAAAATCAGAGTGTACTTTTTTTGTGTGTATAATTCTATCACTTTTAACAAGATCTGGACCACCAGTTTCTTAAGAATCTTCACAGCCACCCTTCCTCTGAGACCATTTCTGTTGAGGCTGTGGCAGACATGCAGGAGATGGACAACTGCAACTGAGTCTCTAGGGTCATGTGTCAGGGTTGGTCTGGCTTTTTTTCCCCATATTTATCGAATTTCTTTAAGGACATGAGTTTTAGATATTGTTCATGTGCCCTAGATAGTGTTGTTCTTTTTTTAGGTGTGACATTTGTCCAGTTTCCTTAAAAAAATTTTAAAGGACACACTGCACACCATGCTGAAATATGCCAAATTTGGGCAGATTCCTCTTTGGGAATCATCTTGTTGTTTTAAAAATACAATTTTAGGAGTGTCAAACTGTGTTATCTGGGACATTTTTCATAAATTTCACAAAAGAAATGGAAACAAATTCTGTGTTTTTATGGCAGGCTCGTAGTGCTTAATGATACAGTTTAAAACCGGCTCTTTGCTACATGTACAGTATGGTGTCTGTGTAGACACAACACTGGTTCATGCCTTGAGTTACATGCCATTTTTATGCTTCAGTGATTCACAATGTTACTGTGTGAGTGGATTAACAAAGAAACACTCCTGTGAAATGGTCAGGTACAAGGACTGGACTGAATATGAGCGAAAAAGCAGCCAATGTCCAAAGAAAAACTTTGAAAGATCCTCAAAGCCTGGAGAACTATTGCTCAAAAAAAGAAAAGAAATGAGGGGTGGCAAATTAATTTTTCACAGTACTGCACATTACACATGTATTTGTGCGCTTTCATTTTTCTGAAACAATGTGAAATGATGAATGTGTTATGTATCCATCTACGTCAGTAGGTGCCTTTTTTTCTTTGGCATGTGTTAGATTTGAAAGATGGAAATCTATCTCTACTAAAAGTTACCATTATAGTGTTTCTGTAATTCCTATGAAACAAACTCTCCTGAGAGGATAAGTTAACATTTTTGGCAGGTGAAGAAGAGTGGATCCCAATGCACTTGATTAGTTTATGGAAATAATTACCGTGCATTAAACCTCCAAATATAAGCAAATCTTCTCCTTTCTCTGTCTCAGAAATCTTCAGCATTGTGATGCGGTGAAAACCTTAAATCTTACAACTTAATCCAGTTACCATTTCTTTTTGTGAAATCCATTAACTGTATTTCGCTCATGTGTCTCGGCAATCAATGAGTCTTTCCATCTGCATTCATCTGTAGTAAAACCTCTTTTGAAGAAGTCAAACTCGGACATTAGAGTACTGAGTAGTGACAGACCACTAGCCCATCTTCATTTAGTAGAGCACATAAATACCACAGAGACTGCTCTCATTTCCTGTGGTGTTGCACAGGGCTGGTGCCTTGGTCCATTACTCTGCTCATTATACATGCTACCACTTGGCAAGCTTATCAGGCAGCATATTACTCAATACTGCAGTTGCATGCATAATACACATACACACTACTCTGTAGAACCAAAAAAGTTTGCTGAGAAGGAAACGAATATATATATATATATATATATATATATATATATATATATATATATATATAAAAAAATCCGTCATCCACACCTTTCAGTAGCAGCACTGACACTGTGCCTCTTTGGTAAATCCCAACAGTAGCTTTTTAATGCCAAAAGAGGGTTTTGGGCTGGTGCAGACTGTTAGTAAATCTAGCCCTTGGACTCTTAGATCCTCTTCTGCCAAACTGGAAGACATCCACAATTATTCACA
>VUQK01014328.1:0-12100 GCA_015106715.1 Bujurquina vittata
AATAACCTGAATTGTTCATAGTGTAAGGCAGTTCACACTAAAGAGTTTGTTCCCTCCTCTCTTTCCTTACGTAGTGTGTTGCGTGAAGCGCATGTAGGATGCTGATTGGTTAGGAGTGTTATACGCTCGCAATATAGGCAGAAGAGTTTCTGTGTGTTTCAGACGGCGCTCACGGCTCATCGCATGTACAGTATGCTAATCTGCTGTTCTGTGCCCGAGCTAGAGGCCGCGATCCTGACAATTTGCTCTCATTCACAAATATGCAAATGTTCTGTACTGACCTGCCGAAGTTTCAGTAAAGTTGTAAACTGAGGATTTTTGTCGTGCGAAGTTTTTGCACCCACGTCATCCACGCAGGTGTCCGAGCTCACTTCCAGAGAGCACGAGCACGACAGTATTATCAGATCTGCAGCCATATGTTCTGGACACTTGGGTGAAGAGAGAAGCTAAGCTGTCAACTAATAACCACCTGGTGGCGAGGTAGATCAGGTGGCAGGGGAGGATGCGGGACAGACCTGGCACACCTAAACTTATAGTGATGGTATACTGGGAACGCCTGGCAGAGGCCCCAGTCTGTGAGATCTTCAACTCCCACCTCCAGCAGAACTTTGACAACATTCAAAAGAAGGCTGAGGACATTGAGTTTGACACACAGTTTGCGGCTCTGGCTGCAGTCATGCAGACACTGCACCGGTCCATCGTGGTGAAGAGAGAGCTGAGTGTAAAAGCAAAGCTGTCGATTTACCGGCCAATCTACGTCCCTACCCTTACCTATGGTCATGAGCTCTGGGGTAGTGACTGTAAGAACGAGGTCACAGACTCAGGACACGCTGGAGAGATTATATCTCTCAGCTGGCCTGGAAATGCCTCTGTTATCCTTCTGTATAAACTGAAGGAGGTTGATAGGAAGAGGGAGGTCTGGGTCTCTCTGCTTAAGTTGTTGGCCCCACAAGCTGACCCCAGACAAGAGGAGGAAAATGGATGGAAGGCCATGGAAATAAACCGCTTTAAGTGCTCAAGTAGAGCAGAAAAGTGATATATAAGAACAATTTACCACATTATCTGTCTTCTGCGATCTTTCAGGCCTTTTGGTGTTGCTGAGCTGGTAAGTGTATTCATTCTTTTTTAGAATGCACCAGTTTGTTGATTTGGCCGCTACCAAAGTTTTAGCTCTCTCTGAAAGGTTTGTTTTGTTTTTTCAGTCTAATGATAGCCTCCCATTCTGGCACTGAGATGTCTTTGTGTCTCACATATAAAATTACAATGGAAAACTGTAAAATGCATGTTCAAAACTTTCAGTCAACTGCAGATATTATGTCTGCTTCACTTGTCACGGAAAAACAAGGGAAAAGGCCTCACCGTGGAACTGTTGTTCAGTCAATTGTCCAATTAATTTTGAGGCTCTGAAAATGGGGGACTTTGCATAAAAATGTCTATAATTTCTGAACAGTTATTGTAAAATGAATTGAAGCTGAAAGTTTGCACTTCACTCACAGCTTGACCACTTGATTTAAAATCCGGTGGGGTGGTGTACAGATACAAAACTACAAAAATTGCATCCTCATTCAACTTAACTGTAGCTGTAGATAGATATGTGTTACAAGTTGATTCATGATTTTAAAGTTTATGATTCTTAAATCTTTTAACGTGTTCATTTTAGATGGACGTTCATTGAACACAGCGATCTTTATTTACGTTTGATTATGCAAAATAATGTAATCTTTTAGCAAGAAATCTGCAAGAATATGTGTTTTTATACATATTTCTTGATTTTTATTTTTAAAAATGTTGGGAGAATAATAGGAAAAACTAGGAAATAGGACTGAAGAATCACATGTCATGCATCTACAGTCTTTATAACAGCTATTAATATAAAATGGACAAAAGAGTTTGTCAGTAATTGCAACTTTTGTTTTCAGTAGAAGTATGCTTTGTTCCAAACTGGCACCCAGACTATTTGACAAAGACACTGTTTCAGATAAACTGAGCAGTACAATTAGAAGATAAAAAGATGGGTTTAACAAAATGGCAACACAAAAAACTACATGTCTCCATAAAAACAAGAGTCCAGATGCTTTGTACCCCTAAAAATGAGCAGCAAAGTTGAAATTGGTTTTGTCCACATGAGCCTCATAAAATCAACAGAAATATAACAAATCTAATAATCCTAAAACTTGACAAAACACCTTAGTGGGAATCTGAGCAGAGGCTGTCAGCTAGAGTTGAGGTTCAGAGTTTAATAAAGGAGAAAACAAAAGAGTCCAGCCAGGCAATGAGGACCAGCGCTTAGGAGTCACGCTTCAAAGGAGGTGATTGGTAAAATGCTGCTGCGCAGCCTGAAACCTCGACCTAGTGAGCAATTGATTGTGACACTTGTAGGTTACCATGACAACTGCCATGCTTGTGGGTAGATGGCCATGATATAGGCCACATGTGACTGAGGCAGGTTTTCACAGGTAGGATGTAGCAATGTAAGCCGAAAATCCAACGTCTGTTATCTATGGGATCATAAAATGAAGAAAAGGGTAGTTTTCAATTCAACAAAAAAGTATCTGGAAATCATTCACTGCATTTCTGTTCCTGCCTTTGTATCCTGTGCCACTCTAAAGACTGGAATGTTCCTCGTTCTAATCAGTAAAAGAATATCATCCTGACATGCAATGTGTGCTATAGACTAAAATTAGATAGATACATAATTCTACTAAGATCTTAGTGTTCAACCTAAGTGAGATTTTATCATCTAAATGTGTTGGTCTGGTAGTTACTAAAAAGACCAAGAAGGAGAAGGTGATTTGAGATGCAGTAAGATTTGCATGGAGACAGAAGAAATGTTCCAAACTTGACAGAAATGTACCTGCTGTGCATTGTATCATTATGTAAGCATTTCCTGTTGTGTACTTCATCTGAAATGTGAGTCCTGCACAAAGAAAAAAACTGAAAATGAACAATTTAATTAATGTGTGTAACTACGAAAAAATAAGGAAGGAATTTTACTGTCTTCACTAATTTAATGAGGAAAAAAAATACTTACAACAACATTAAAGCTGGGCTAACTAACCTATATAACCCCCAGAAGGCAACAAATAAACCCTGAGACATCTGATAAAATTAGGTACCCTCATAAAGGTATTGTAGTATTTATGTTAGCAAAAAGTTGTATATTTACACATAGCACCAACACCATGTAACAACTGCTTAGTCCAGCATTCGTTCCTGTTTTAGGTCTCTATTGACACATGAAGGAAAGGACTTCTTTAGCTCTATGTCCACCATTTAGTGGTTTTATTTCTCAGTTGTCTGGTGCTGGTCAGGTTACAGGGGTTTGACATATAGATCTAGAAAAGCAGGTGGATAAGAGCATCAGGAGTGAACCACAGAAGTAAAGTTGTGGGCTGTAAAAAAAAATAATAACTAAGCTTGGGCATGTGTTAAGGTTGGCTTACAATTCTCTGTGGATTTGTCTCCACAGGCGACCACACTCCAAGTAATCATCTGCTCAACTGTTGACGGAAAATTCCATAATGCAGGCTTAATTAAAGTGAATGTTGAATTCTGAAGTATACACTTGTGAACTGTGACTAAAAACCAGCTGTGACGGCACCAATAAGAGTGCCACAAAAACTGTAGCATGTTTTCAGCCTCGTCTGAAAAGTATGACAAGTTATTATATATACCGTAAACTTTATGTGCTTAACAAAAGTGAGCTTTATTGTAAAAGTTAGAAGCAGACTTTCTAGTTCACTTCGACTGCGAAACAAGTACGAGCATGGCCAACATTTTGTTCCCGCTTGACAAAAGGTCAACACTGCTGTGAATGAAACAAAGCTGCCAAACTTATTGTCATGTTATTTCAGGACACAAATCTTCTAAGGTATACAGCACAGAACATTCCCAGGGCACTCCATTTTCCGCATTGCTTCAACATTCACTCCTGCAAGAGTTTTCACAAGTTTTCCTTAAAAAAACTAAAAAAGGCAAGTGGCACATAAGTTCATTAACACTCCGGTTGTCAAGACAATAGAATGAATTCCTGGTGACGTCAGCTGCACACAGCTTTAGTCTGAAGTCCCCTTGTTTCCATGGTGTACAGAGGCAAGCAGCAACTTCAGTAGAACGAACTAATGTGTCGAATTGTGCAGAAAGGCTGAAATGTGAAGATGTGTTTAACGATGTCTCTGTGTTGGTGCCGAACGCCTCACTGCACTGCCTCTAACTCTCACACACACCCATGTAATCTGCTCCTATCGCACACACTTTCAGGCTCACATGTAAACACACTTAACCTTTGCTTGTGCTCTGCTCGCTGCTTACATTCTTACCTATGGTGATGTTAAAGCCATCAATGCTGAAGGTGGCACTCCGACCCTTCCTAAATCGATGCTTTTTGGAGTTGGCTTCCATCGCGTTGTCACCCTTCCGCCTTTTAATCTCGTTTTAATGCCTCTTGTCACTTGCTGTGCGTTGTTTTAGTTTTGTTTCAGTCCTCTGACTCCGGTTAGTGCTGAGCGCTCGAGGAGAACTGGCAAAGACTCAGCACTTCTCGTTACACACGCCGAGCGGGAGAATTTTCTCATAAGTCCATCTCCACCCACTGTCTTTGTTGTACATATCTTTCTCGCTGTCTGTCCATTTCTCACCCTTCAACAAGCTCATTTCAAGGAGCTTATGGCTCTTGATTTGCTTTTCTTCTCTCTCTCGATTTCCCTCCTCCCCTCCTGCCACACTCTCTCTCCTCGTCTCTCTTCCCCTAGAGGTACAGTAGGTGTCTGTGGTGGGTGGTGGTGGTGGTGGTTGGGAGGATAGGACATCTCTAGAGGTGTTTAAATGAACGTGACTCCTCCTACTGTCAACAATTTTTAGCAAAACCTGTGGAAGCTCAGAGTTGGGCTAATAGTGTCTGTTGTAGTTTTGATTGCACACCCTCAAACACACATGTGTTACACATGCTTTGGAACATGAGCACAAAGGAAAGAAAAAGTAGGCACAGAGACAGGGAGAGAGAAATAATGTGTTTTTAGTCAAAGCTAGTACTCAAATCGTTGACTTTGCTTTTTATTTTGCAGCCTTGCGTGCTTCTGCGCAAAAAACTGAGGGCCATTACCAGCAAATGTACATATTTTTCTTTTAACAAAAAAAACCCCTCAACATTATCCATTTGATGGTAACATTTGTAAGAGCGGACAAATTGCTTCAAATGTATTTATCTTTTCCCTTTAAATGCCAGTTGATTAGCTGACATCGAAGCAAGGATGCTGCTTTATTTGTTATCCAGGAAAAATCCTCGCTTTGCTTTATTTGAACTGCATTTCATTTTACCCATACACGCCTCCACATGTATGCACATATACACACCCTGATTAATAAAGGATAAAAAGCTCCCCATATTAGAACTGTCTTGACATTTAGTTATGGAATTTTTCCGTGTTTCTTTTTCCCCTCTGATTAGTGTCTGTGAGGAGTCTTTATGAAGACTTCTGGCTTGCTCTCACACCCTCTCTCAAATTCATTAGTTGTGCCTATAATAGCATTTGCACAGATCAGAAGACATGATGTCTTTCAATCCTTATTTTCTTCTTAATTTAGCTAAATAAATATTACCTGTGAGCATCCTGCTTACAGTGTTTCTTTATATTTATGATGTAGCAACAAAACAGCCCAAATCTCTTTTCTTCTTTACATGTTTAAGAAAGCTAATTGATCCCACTTTGTTCATTGTATTTGTTCCTTTCCTCTTTGTTGTTTGCTATGACACACTTTTTCTAATAACAGACACAGTCATTGTAATATAATCCAAGCAATGTAGGGCAGGGGATTTAGAAGCATTACCACACCTCTGCTTTAGTAATAATAATAAAAAATAATAATAAAAGGCCCTGGGTATTGGAAATTATGTTTTATACCACAACTAGGCAAACGTTTTTTTTCAGTCTAGGCTAATGTACAATATAATTGATGGCCTAATAACATTCAGAGGTATTTTTTTTTAAATTGTATGGAGCACTACATTCATAAAGCCAGATAACACAGAAAGTGGCTGACTGTGACAGCAGAGAATGGGATTTGCACACATACTCGCATATGGTTAGGCTTGGGCAACAAAAACATCTTGGTTAAAGTCAGAGAAACACCATGGTTTCATTTACCTGCAACGTTAAGTCAGAGCTAGGTTAAATGCATTTGTCAGCTTATTACTAAATACAGTACCAGTCAAAAGTTTGGACAGACTCACCCACTTACCCATTCATATAAATTCAATTTCACATGAATATGCGTGTGAGTGTGTCCAAACTAATTGCTTATATTTCCTTTGTATAAAAAAATTTAATCTGACAATAATTACTGATTTGCAATCGATAATAAATGATGCCTGTGTGGCAAAACACCAACGTGCTAACACCTACTTAAAAAATCTGCACAGCAATTGTACATGCATGAGTGTTCAAAGACTGAAAATGAGTGTGTAATATCAGCAGGTGACTAATTATTCTTTGTTATACAAGAATTTAGTCAAATGAGGACACGAGGTATCATCCTTTCAACAATAATTAAGTCATAACTTTTAAGTGATGGAGCAGTTATGATATAAAAATACTCTATCTTTATGTACTCTGTCTCTTGCAACTAGAGCCATGGATTAGACACTGTTATTCTGCAGCAACAGTCAGTTGTTTGTTTCTGAATTTAATTTTAACATCACACAAATCAAATCTAAACTGCGCATAGATTTTTTTTTTTGTTTGTTTGTTAGGGTTAACCCTTGATGGGTCAACTTACTGAGTTTTTGTCACGTCAAGTTACATCCTTCAGTTCACCTGCTTCTACTCAACTCTGTGTGTGGGAAGGGGCATGCATGGTAAAACACAAGCACGCACACAAACACAGTGAGCAGAGGAGAGAAGAAAAACTAGTGCCGTGCACTGTAATGGCAATAAAACAAAACACCAAAGAGTGCATTCAATTAGGTAAATAACACTGAGCTTATATATTCTCTACATTTACACGGTGAGGAATACAGCTTATTAATTTAACACTAGTATCACCCTGGTACTCGGTATCTGCTGATACGCAAAGCCAAAGGATCTGTGTTGGTGCAGTCAAATACCTATCGATCACAATCAGGACATCCATGCAATTAGAGCAAAGCCAGTCTGAGTTACTCAGCTCAGTTCCAGAGGACATATTGCATGCCTGTAGGATAATTACACTCCGTCTCATTTAGTTGGTGAGCTTCAGTAAGAGCTCTTTATGCATTCCTTCTGCTGTCACCCCACTCTCCCCAGCCTCCAATTCATTCTGCATGTAGCAATTTGTGAGGATCCTAATTTTGTAACGCTTTCACTGTGGAACATCAAGTGGTTGCCTGTTAGAGGGCAGCTTTCATGTTAATGAGGCCATGTGCGGGAATATTGAAGCTTTACTTTTCCCTTTTGTCAGTGGACTCCTAAATAAATGTCTGTGAAAGGCTCAGACTGGTTTTAAGACAATATGCTTTTAAGCCCTTGTTTGCTAATTTTTTAAATCTGAATACTCTGTTGAGTGATTAAGAACATTATATTACTGCAGAATTCTATCAGCACATTGGCATTCCTACTTAAATAGCATGTCTGAAAGAATATGTGTAGTCAGTATAAAGGTGTTAAATTGCAGGATTCTTGTTGAGAGTGTGTTCCATGAGAGCAGGTGTTTTTATATCATGGTCAAAGTGGTACTGCATTATATTCAGATCTTCCTGTTTAATGCATTCAGAGGTTACAGACGTTAGAGAGGAAGTTATATAACACACTTAACTGAAGAAGTGGGCCTCTGTTTTTATTTTCATGATATTTTAGGAGGCTGCATGGTGTTCTATACCTGTATATCACCCTATAAAAGTTGCTATGCAGCCTTTTACAGAAACATCTGTTGAAGTATTAGTACAAATGTAAGGATCATGGAGGCTTTAAGTAGTTTGGTCTGTCCTTGTCCTTTTCAGGAGGTAGGCATATCAATATCAAAGTCTACCATAAAGAGAAGACTTCACAAAAAAAAGAAAAAAAGAAAAATCTAAATTCAACGTGTACAGAAGTAGTTCTGGAAAAGGTTCACTACTGTATGTCTCCTGATCCTAAGCATAGTACAAACTCTGTAAAATATGGCAGAGGCCATGTGATGGCATGGATATAGTTTCCAGGGGTGATGGGTCACAAGTCTCAGCAGCTGGATAAGTTCTTCCATGTTTCTGAGACTGGGGTAACAATGACAGTAGGGTGTCAACCTGGCAGCCAAAGCAAAGGGAACCTGGGGACCTAGGCTAACAGTCAAGAGACATGAGAGGCCACTGGGTGGGTGGCCTGGAGAGAAGAAGGACAGGATATGGGAAGGAGAAGCAGAGCAGACGTAAAGTGCCAGTGAAGAAGGTGGAAGCATTCTGGAGTCTGAGCATGCAGGCTGGACTGCTCTGTGGCGTGGGCTCAGGAGCAGGGTAACTGGAAACCTCAGGTGCAACTCAAGGGTAGCACAGACCAATGACAGGTGTCAGGCAGAGTTGACCTTGAAGCAGGGGCAGGTTAGGGGTCTGTACCAACTAGTGCTATCAATTTAAGTCCACCGTCCAAGGAGCTGTCAATAGTAAGGTATTACTGTACATGCCGACAATACCATCTCATTACCTTGAGAAAATCTAGCATCTGCTGGATCAATGACTGTCCAGATTGTACTGTAACAGTCTGGGTGTTTGGGCTGCAAGTCTATCATTTCTGCTTTCCCATGCTGTGAAACTCAGTTCTGTCATCATCACTCTGTCTTTTCTTGCTCTCCTTCTGCGAGCCAATCAACCTTACTCCAACTCTATATTTCAATAAATCATTTCCAGTTCCTTCAAATGATCTCTCCTTATTGAACTAAAAGTTTAAAGGTAATCAGGTAAGAGGGAGGTGGACACCTGATACACACACACACACACAACCAAACAACCAACCAAGGGAGGAATTAAAATTAATGGGACTACACAAGAATAAAGAATAAAAAGATGAATGTAATGTTCGGTGATGTCCAGGGAATCACTGCTGGCAACATGGTCTCAACAATGTATTAAAAACAAGCATTTCATTTTTTTAGACTGTTAAAATTACATTTAAGCTCCTAAAACAAAGAATGTGTACAAATGCAGGTAATTCTCTTTGAATGCAAGATTTTTGCTCAAACCTAAAAATTAAGGCTCAGAGTTGTCAATTCTTTGTAAAATGGTTTAGTAAAAATAATTTGATTCAGCAATGCTGAAGAACAGCCTGATACTGCCTTGCACGTAAAGAATGATTCCCATTGATTCCTCATAGTCAGGAATAAAGCTTAACAATTTAACACTAGTGTCAGATCAGTACAGATACCCACAAATAGGGTATTGGTATCACATTGGAAAGTAAGTTGGATCTGTGCACCCTAATCCATAATGTCTGTGAGGAATAACTGAAGGCAGAAATAAAAGGACTTTAAGTAGTACAAAAATACATTCCTGTTTTACATCAGTGGATTATTGCACCATATCTACAATTCAGATTAGTTTTCCAAACTGAAAAAAACAAACTAAGAAAACAGGTATCACCAACTTTAAGATAAGGATCCAAAACTGATTAACCAAATGAGTAAAGAATTCTCAACTGGGCTAAGTCCCATTCGTAGCAGTGAAGTCACTGGGGCCAGCTCACCACCATGGCCAGACATACAACGAAACTGAGCATCCGTTAAGCACAAAATTAACGTATAGCAGTACTCAATCTATCATTCAAAATCAATGGCAGTAAGTTAACAGCGAGAAAATAAATATATTAAGAAAATGTAACTGCCTAAAATCAACACATCCTTCAAACATCAGACACAGCCCCCCTCCTTCAGACCACACTCAGCACATTCTCCAAGGACCTTAACCATAAAAGTAGCACAAAAGCAGTGATGGGAAAAGCAAGAAACACTGTGGCAGAATTGTATCAAGGGTCCAAAACAATCTGACACCTATCTCCACAGTGACACCTATTGGCCACTTTTGCTATTGTCACATCTTGATAAAGCTATTGTATGAAATGCTGATCCAGATAATGCAATAATAATTTTAATTTTTTTTTTATATAGTGCCACTTCACAAAGGTCACCTCAAGGCACTTCACACTGTAAGGTAACAACTCTACAATATTAGAAAGAATCCCCAACAATCACACAACACCCTATAAGTAAGCACTTGTCAACAGTGGGAAGGAAAAACTCCCTTTCAACAGGAAGAAACCTTCTGCAATACCAGCCTGAGGGAGGGGCAGCCATCTAGGAGGTGAGGAGAAAGAAAAAATGAGAGACAGGACAAAAGGCAAACTATAGGAGAGAGCTAGAGTTTAATAATTGCTAGAAATGCATTGTACAAACTAAACAAAGCTGCACATTCTATCAGACTATCGATAATTATAATCAACACATGTAACAATGTCATATCACACACACATTACTTTCCCCTCTCTCCCTTTAATGCAAACTCACCTATTCTTCTTACTCCTGCTTCTTATTCAGTTCTTGTGATTTACATGCTTGCTCCATGTTAATCTGATTTTTCTTTTATGCTTGGTATGTTTATAGTTTTTATGTTCATGTGTATGAGTCATGGACCTATTTCTATTGGAGCCTCTCGGCCAGGTCATGTTTGTAAATGAGAAGTGGTTCTAAAACATTTCACCTGGTAAAATCAAGGTTAAAAAAAATACAGAAATGTTTATTCAAAACTTTTTCAGATTTTTCACTATTTTTGGACTGAGTCACTTTCTTTTTTTTAACCAAATTAAAATCTGTTCACACTTATTGCAGGTATATATGTTGTCAGATTTTTTTGCCAAGATATATGCCTAGTATATGTGGATATACAACACATTGTTCCTGCCAGTAAACTAGTGGTCCATGTGTCCTTGGAACAAATGCATCAGTGAGATATACAGTAGTTTAACCCCTACAGTGCCATCAGCAATTGCACTGTGGGTACTATAAGTTACAGTAACCCAGATGTCAAAAATTTCCCACCGACTGTCTTTTGCTGTGGTTGCTGCTGCCGCGCCCGCTGCTGCTACTGACTCTTAAGCCATCTGAGAGTTTGTCACGAGGTAACAGATAAGCCGCCTGCCGAATCAGGGGAAAAATCCATCTATTAGCTACAGTCATGTGACGTGAGTAGTTTCAAACTAAAATACGGAACAGTGTTTCAAAACATCTGCGCTTCATAAGCTCAGCACAGATTCAAAACATCAATTCAAAAAGAGCATGTTCCACAACAGCTGCTTTGAATCCTTGTCTTTAAGGGTCTTTTCCAGGACATCACTATCACTAGGCGACAGGAAGACCTTGAAGACATATACTGCACCAAAGAAGACAAAAGGTTAATAATGCTACATCTATTTTAATATGTATATTTAACTTGACTGTCATGTTGGTCAAGCAACAAGCATACAAAAAGAGGAAACTGCCACAGTGTATCCATAGTACAAATGAAACAAGACATTGTGCTCCGACATACTATAGATAATAAAGCAAGTACAAAATACAAAACAATACAAAAATAAACTATAACATTCTTTTCCCTTTTTACAAAGAGTATGGAATCATACTGGAATTGACCAAAAATGTCTAGATTGTACGCACAGTATTGTGGAAGATACACATACAATAGCGCTTTTATATGAAATTTATTCAGCTTTTATGGTATGTTTGTAAAACTTACAGTATAAGTATGGATTCAAAATATGAAAATAAACTTTTTTCAATCTCCTTTTTATCAGACCTGTACAATAGTGAATTGTTGGCACAAAAACACACCTGCTTGCTGTCCATTGAGGATGAACTATCACTCAACCTTTGATCTGGCCATCAAACACCAGGACAGGCCATCACCAAAAGACTTTAATTAATGGTGAAGATAAAGGGAAGGTGAGGACAAACTCGGGGGATTAGAAGCAGTCTGTTGCAAACAGATGACCCCCCCCCCAAGAAATAAATGCATATTTTTAATTGTATGTTTTTTTGTATAACTAAAAGATAGTATGATTTTTTTAATCACAATTAACTTGCTTAATTACAGTTCCATAATATTTCTTTT
>VUQK01014328.1:17809-30405 GCA_015106715.1 Bujurquina vittata
CCCCCAAAAAAAAAAAAAAAAAAAGTTGAACGCCTCAGTTGGAAACGGCCACTCTGAGTTTCATTAGTCAACAATGCAATGAAAAATATGTGTTTCCGCCACTCTTCAGCTGTAGGCTTGCAATTTCATTGTAAAGTTACCAGACAGCGAAAAGAAAGAAAAACTCCGTAGTTTAACCGGACAGTGTCTGCATCTTCCTCGATATGCTTCCCCCGGTAGATACGTCACCTAAAGAAAGTTCCCTCTCTGTCAACAAACGCGCGGATCTCCCGGGACAAGGATGTAAAAACAAGCGACAACAATTAAGCAGCAGGTGTCCCGGACTGTTAAAACCAGCAGAGCTTCAGCTGCACTGACTAATAAATGTTAATTGCGTCGTCACAAATTACCTGTTGATTTCCTCCGTCACGTGCGCGTTGGTAGCCTATCGCGTGATTTGGGTGTGGTCAAAGAAATTAAGGCGCAGTTCCTGGCTGGTTCCGATAAATTATTAACCGGGGGAGGGGTTCCGCTGTATCACTGGCAGATGGCAGTAATAAAAAAAAATCAGGTTAAGTAAACTCAGAGCATTGTACATTAGATTTGTATATCAGTTTTTAGTTAGAATTGTAAGACTGCTTTTCTGTTTTGCTCTTGGTTTGCAAAGCCAAAGCTCACAGAATAGACAGTGACCTGTTACGATTTTACATTGAAGTTAAAATATGCTAAGATTATCACACTTATTTTTACATACAGGGGGGATGATTATCTCATCCCTTCTGAATTTGTAAGTTTGCTCACTTACAAAGAAATGAACAGTCTTTTATGTACACATTACATAAAAGTTATAAATTGTTATAAATCAATTTTCATGTTATTGAATGAAATAAGTATTTCATATCCTAAAAGCCCAGAAGCTTGGTGAGAAAGTGACAACTGTTGGTGTGATTATTGAGAAATCCATCCAGTCATCCATTCATTGTCTTCCGCTTATCCGGAGCCGGGTCCCAGGGACAGGAGCCTAAACAGAGAAGTCCAGACTTCCCTCTCTCCAGCCAGCTCCACCAGCTGGGTGGTGGGACCCCAAGGCATTCCCAGGCCAGCCGAGATAGAATCTCTCCAGCGTGTCCTGGGTCACTCACAGTGGGACATGCCTGGAACACCTCACCAAAGAGGCGGCCAGGAGGCATCCTAATCAGATGCCCGAGCCACCTCAACTGTCTCCTTTCGATGTGGAGGAGCAGCGGCTTCACTCTGAGCCCCTCCTGGATTGCCGCACTCCTCACCTTATCACAAAGGGAAAGGCCAGCCACCCTTCGAAGGAAACTCATTTCTGCAGCTTGTATTCGCGATCTCATTCTTTCGGTCACTACCCAAAGCTCATGAACATAGCTGAGGGTAGGAACGTAGATCGGCCGGTAAACAGCTTTGCTTTTACGCTCAGCTCTCTCTTCACCACGACAGACCGGTGCAGCGTCCGCATTGCTGCAGAAGCAGCCCCGATCCGTCTGTTGATCTCCCGTTCCCTTCTCCCATCACTCGTGAACAAGACCCCGAGATACTTAAACTCCTCCACTTGGGGCAAAAACTCATCCCTGAGCCGGAGAGGGCAGTCTACACCCTTTTCCGGCTGAGGACCATGCCCTCAGACTTAGAAGTGCTGATTCTTATGGCAGCCACTTCACACTCAGCTGCGAACAGTTCCACTGTGAGCTGGAGGCCACCACAAAGCCAAAAGGACCCCATCATCCGGAAAAAGCAGAGATGAGACCCTGAGGCCACCAAGGGAGAAGCCTTCCACCTGGCTACGCCTAGAAATTCTGTCCATAAAAATTATGAACAGAATCGAAGAGAAATGAAGAAATATTAAGTGACCATCAATTACCCTCAGTCTGGATGAAGGTGAGGATGGTCATGAGAAAAGTGGTACCAAAATCAAACCAAAACTACATGAGAGGAGCTCATGAAAATCTGGGACAAAAGTCACCAAGAACACTGTTGGTAACACAATATGCCATAATGGATTGAAATCTTGCAACGCCCACAAGGTCCCCCTGATCAAGAAGGCACATGAACAGGCCTGTCTTAAGTTTGCCAGTGAACATCTAAACAATTCAGCGAAGGCTTGGGATAAAGTGCTGTGGTCAGATAAAACCAAAATTGAGAAAAACAAAACAAAACAAAACAAAGCTCTTTGTCATGATTTCTGGGTCTAGGACCCAGAGTTTTGTCATCTTGTATTATTGTCCCTGGTTTGTATCTTTGTATTTGTATTCCTAGGGTTTCAGTTATTTAGTTCGGTTCATGGACACTGGTTATATTATCTCTCAGTGATTCTTAGTTTCTAGTTCCCCGTTAGATTATGCTTGTTTCCCTTTCTGGTTCCCCCTTAGTGTTCCTGTGTCTGCCTTGTCTCTGGATCCTGTCCTCACGAGTGCTTGTTTTCCTATTCAGTTATGGCTCCTGTTATTTGTGCCTTTTGTTCCCAGCCTGCTTGAGTTGTTAGGTTGTTAATGTCTCTTGTGCTTTTGCATTTGGTTTTACTCCCGTGTTCCTCTGTGTGCCTGCCTCCTCGTATTGTGTTAAGTCTGTGTTTCTGTTTCCATGTCTACTTCCTGTTTTAAGTTGGCAGTCCATTGTATCCTGTGCTTGGTATTCAATTTTGTTTCCCCTTGTCTTAAGAGTATGTTTTGGTTCACCTCCTCTCATCAGCTGTTTTCACTCTCCTCTTGTTACCTTTTGTGCATATAGTCTGTATCTTCCTCAGGTCTTTGTCACACAGTATTATCCCTCATAGCTGTGTGCTTCCTCGCCCTGTGTTCTTGTAGGCCCTGAGTTGTGTATCCCTGGATCTAGACTTGCCTTGTTTATATTTTGTTGTTTTGTAGAAATTTCAACCTTAAAACTCTATCTGAATTCAAGTCCTTCCCTGAGTTACTGAGTGGTAGCCAAGAAAACTGAAGGATTTCACGAGTTTCTGTAAAGAGGAGTGGGTCAAAATCCCTCCTGAGATTTGTGCAAACCTCGTGACCAACTACAAGAAACATCTTACTATTCTGCTTGCCAACAAAGGTTTCTCCACCAAGTATTACTGTAAGTCATGTTTTGCTTGGTGATGAATAACATGCAAAGCAATTTTAACTTTTATGCTGAGTATTTTTTCTGGATTTTTGGTTGGAATTCTGTCTCCATTAAAATGAAACTACCATAAAAGTTAGATTTTGTAAGTTAGCAAACTTACAAATTCAGCAGGAGATCAATCATCTGGATCAATAATCCAGATGATTGAGTGAAAGTACCAGTGCCATAATGTAAAAACAGTGTGGCAACTGCAGAAGACTTTATACTTAATCCATTATGATCAGAAGACCTCTTTATGTGTCCAACACAATTGGCTCCATAATGCAAAGTTGTGTGTGACTGAGATGAAGTTTGTGTTAACAGCGTTATGTTATGAGGTGACATTTGTTCATGCTACAGTTGACTGGTGCTTTTTCTCTCACACATCTGTTCAGCCCTGCTTGTCTTGGGAAAGGACCAATATTCAAAATATTCTGTGTTGCTTTTCACATAGAAAAACTTTTCACCAGTAACTAAAATACCACAACTGTGATGCCATACACCCAGGTGTGAGTTAATGAAACATCAGTTCTGCATTCCAAAGGCACATTGTGTTAACTAATCTAATTTTACTACATTAAAAGGCTAATGGATCATGCGAGCACAGCTGACACCTGTTGTGCTGATGAAAGATGCAGTAAATTTGGTCAGTTATGTGTCTGGAGCATTGGACTCTCTGACTTTAAGTACAGACTCAAGGGTTCTTAAAAAAAGAGAATAAAATAAATGATTCTGATGGATTTGTCCTCTTACTCAAGAGCCTTTCCTCTCTGGTTAGATCAAGCTTGTGCTGTTCTGTGACCTAAGCATATGGCATATGACAAGTTTGGGGAAAAACTATCACCAAAAGAAATGCCCTTTAAAAAAAACAAATTCAAAGTTCATTTAGTTATCAATAATTCAGATCTTCAACATACATCAAATAATCATCTCAACGTTGGCATCAATCAGCCTTTTTAACATGAAAAAGTTCAATAAATATCAAATTGTGCCACCAGCACAGGTTGATAGTTGCTGAAAATGGTCCCTTATATGCCTATATACTGTAGATATTCATATAAAGAGCGAGATTTATGATGAATGACTCTATTAATCATTGTAATTAACAACTTTTAATCGAGTTAATTTTGTACTGGGTGAAAACAAAACTTCTCATGTGCTTAAAAAACAGCCATGTCACGTCATACAAACACTACAGTACCATATTATCCAAACAGAGCACTTCACTCTCAGACTGAAGGCTTCCTGGTGGTTTCTAGAATTTCCACAGGTGGAATCAGCCATCAGTCCCCTCTCTGAGTTTGGATTTGACAGACACCCTGCCTATGTCTTAAAACTTTCCTTTTTCACAAAGCTCATTTTTGGATCAGGTGACCCTGAACCATCCATTAGTTATACAGCTATTTGTTCAGGCTACTGGGCCACTCAGCATTTCTTCTTAACTTTATTGCATGTCATTACATTTAATCTTTTTCCATAGCTTGTGCTTTTTTTCCTTCTCTGTGTGTGGATACCTTTAGAAAACAGATAGTATGGGGTGTGATTGATTGAAGATGCAAGTGAAAATGAACTGTCCTTTAACCACAGCAACCTCAGGATGAACCTCCTTTGTAGTCAATGATACTCATAAGTACTCCATCAACACTGCTTGTCTGATAATGACCTGATAGTGAAGGTAATTTATCCATCCATTCATCTTCTTCCACTTAACCAATTCAGGGTTGCAAGAGGACTGGAGCCTATCCCAACTGCCATAGGGCAAGAGGCAGGTTACACCCTGTTTTTAACTTATTTTGCAAAATACCATTCAAGTTTAGTTTCTAGCAATGTGGACACTTTGACAGTTTGTGTTACTTAAAATTAGATAAAATAGTCTTTTACCTAATGCTACTTTATAACAATAATGCACTGCAAAGTATTAAATCTCATGCACAGCAGTGAGTAACAGTCTTCATGGTTTATTGCTGCGCACAGGCAATTGTGACATCTTTAGCATACAGATTTCCTGATAAGTGCATGCTATATTGATCAAAAATACTACTTTGGTTACAAAGATAGATTTTTGTAGGCCTCAGTGAGAACTGCTACGTTGTGCTGACTTCATTATTGTGTCTAAACAACTGTGACAAAAATTCTTGCAGGGGTTGGGGAAGCAAAATACAGTCTGTGTCAACTAACAGGCTTACTGAATCATCACATACAAAGGCACTTCTTGAAGCTGTTTGCTTTTTGTGTGTTGGTTCGTTTGCTTGCTTGTAGCCCAAGGGAAATGTGTTTCTTCTTATTGCTTTTTGTTGGTGGTTTGGTGAAGACAAAGACATTACTAGTCCATGTCATCGTGGTTCTGGGTTGACTCATTGATCACCTGAATAAGGATGCAGAGGGAGGGAGAAAAGGTGATCAGCAGAGATATATCTGTGTGAGCCTGTGAGAAAGCTAAGCAAAAAATATCTTCAAGTGTATTCTACCTGACCATCCCTGGTCTCAATGGTCTTGATGAGAACTTTCTTGGTTGTTGTGGTCTCGACAAAGGGTTTGGACTCAACCATTGTTTCTAAGACAGAAGTTTTGTTATAGACTTGGAAAAACTAAAATTCCTACTGTAAAATCAGCATGGAGAATCTTACCTCTCAGGTTAAGAGTTGAGAGGTTTGGCAGGGGGGTGGAGATTCTGCAGACAGAAAAAAATACAGTTCGCTAATTATGATCAGCATCTTGAATCAAATTAAATGCTCAAGTCTATATTTTAAAGAACTGTGTTCATGAAAATGCTTCACCCATCACCTGCTCTCCTCTCCTTCCAGCAGCTTTCTGTAGGTGGCAATTTCAATGTCCAGAGCCATCTTGACATTTAGCAGGTCTTGGTACTCGCGGAGGTGACGGGCCATCTCATCCTTCATGTTGTGAATGTCCTCCTCCAGACGGCTGATGGTGTCCTGGTACCCGTTTGTCTCCATGGAGAAGTTCTCCTCTATCTCCCTCATCTGGCGCTCCAAGGACTCATTCTGGGATGGCACCCAAGAGTCAACAAAAAGCTACTTTTGCAGTGAAAATAACCCAAACACATTTTCCTCTGTGCTCTATTTTATTTATTTATTTTTTTTTAGCTTTTTTTCATTGCTTCCAGTTATATAAATGTTGAGGATTTCTTTTTTGTGGCACAGAGAACTTCTGTACTGCATCCTAAAATTGCAAACTCACAGTTCCTTTGAGGGCATCCACTTCACAAGTAAGTGCCTGAACTTGGCGTCTGTAGTCATTGGCCTCCTGTTTGGACACTCTCAGAGCTTCATTATTCCTGGCTGCTGCTTCAGTAAGGTCAGCAAACTGGCAATCACAGTGACAGCAACAGATGAAGAAACGGGGGGGAAAAAAATGAGAATTCTACTCTTCAATAAATGATGAGTCAGAGGCTGAAGGAGATGGAGTACAGCAGCTTTTGTGCATGCATTATAAAAGATGTGGTCAGGACAGAGCACTACAGGGAATTTCCCTGCAGCACCAGTGCTCTGAGGCACTTTTAAGGTTACTGGCTTTCCACTAGTGCTCCAATGTCACAAAGGAAGATGCTTATGCCTTACTAGTTTTCAGTGTTGATTTAAAAATTGCACCCTTTCACCTCTTTTGCACCAACTATTGTTCACTTTTAAGAAAAGAGAGAATATTAGTCCCATTTTGGACAAATAATTTAATATTTTGATGGTGAATTTTCTAGCAAACACTGTTATTTTTTAGTTTTTAGTAGCCATGCTGATAAATACTGAACCCAAGATTTACTACTTTTGATGTTTGGCAGTAGGTTATAAAACCAAATCAAAGAGTTAGACACTAAATGACTCTGGGGGACTACAGAGCACTGATAATTATCCAAAGTTCATGACTACTTGACCCATTTGTCATAAATGGTTGTGTTGTTAATATCAAAACATTTGAAATTCAATTGTTGAAGTAGTTTGTATTAGTATATTCGTTTAAATGCGTGTCGCTAAAATGTCTTTACCTTGGATTTGTACCATTCCTCTGACTCATGGATGTTTTTGGTGGCCAGGTTCTCATACTGCAGACGGACGTCCCTCAGAGCTGCTGTCAGGTCAGGCTTAGCTATATCCATGTCCACCTGCACATGCTGCTGCTGCTGGATCTGGTTCTGCAGCTCCAACATTTCCTGCAACAGGTTCAACAGAGCGTTTGTACAGTTAGCACAGAGAGGCTGTTTTGTATACTTTTGTTCAATTAGCCTTAAAGACTTATAAAACCATCATTAACTAAACCCTGCTGATGTGGCGCTTGAGCACATTACCAGATATTTCAAACTATTTGGCCCAGTTTTTCCAACAGTACTTTTTGCCTATAAAGCTGCGCATGTGCAATGTTTCTGCAGTGGACTGACTGAGCCTAGGCAACAAAAAAGGAAAGCTTACCTCATCATGCAGCTTCTTGAGGAAGTTGATTTCCTCTTGGAGTGACTCCACTTTCCGCTCCAGGTCCAGTCTGGCGAGGGCAGCATTGTCCACATCCTGTACCGTAACACAGACTCTTAATAAGGTGACTTGTGAAGGTGACTTCAGTCATGCATAATGTGCTTGCTGACAAAGAAAAAAAATATTCTTGTGCACATGCTGTAAAGAGCCCTCACACAATCCGGTACACAAATGATTAAGGTCACAACAACATGCGTCCAATGAAAATCAACTGTAGGCACATGACATGTCATTGCAGATGTTGGTAACAGATCAGTGTGTGTTTTCTCGTGATTTTAATGTGTTGGTGTATGGTGCAGCAGGCATACTCCCTGACCACATTATAGGCAGATCTTTGTTCGAGAACTGCCCATAAGCACAGTTTTGAGGTTCTTTTACTTTACTTGAGTATTCCTAATGTACACTACTTTCATGTATACTTCTAGTCAACAGGAAATAATGGACTTTTTCTCATCTACATTTATTTGAGACTCATTGTTACTTATCTGTTTACTAATCACAGCAGATGGGTAACATTGTTTTTATCAGATGGAACCTGAGGCTGCTTACTGTACAATAAAACAAGCAAATTAACCTCTACAGTGGCAGGCTCGGCATTCTTTATGTCGGGGAAAAGGGCTGGAAAGAGCTCAGTGAGATTTTTTTCTAAGTACTGGAGGATACCCATAATCACAAAACTTTATTAAAGAGATTGTTAATCCCACTTATTGTTACCCAACTGCATTCCTAACCTGAAATTCCTCACTGGTTTCTCCAGTAGAATTCCAGTTCTGCAACTGGAAACTAATTTTGTATGTTATCATTTTGTAACCATACTAAACGAAGTTCATAAAACATTCTGCTGTACTCAAAACCCCATTCTAGCCTATTTTATCATACTTAACACTCATACATACACACTGGCTGTGGCACCATGGCTTTGTTGGGGCGTTGGCAGGCTGGCAACTGAGGTATCAGCAAATGAAGCAGCTTTGCCTCTGCACTAATGCCACAAACAAAGTGTGCTATTCAGCAGGGGTTCCCAAACAAGCCCAAGGCTGGGAGAGTGACTGTCTGCCTGACTGAGCAGGAGCCGGCTGCAGGCACTGCATTGTTGTCAGTGTGCCACTCAGGCATGCCACAGGGACTTCCTTCCTGCCATTCATATAGACAAAGCCATGACTGTGCAATGCATTCATGACTTAAAGCATGTCCCAAAAGGTATATAATCATCATAAGTCTAAACACTAAACTGGTGGGATGACAAATTTCTTTTTCACCTGTTTTTACTCCAATAACAGCCTTTTGAAACCATGTGCATGACTCATCCCCATGAAACCCAGTGATAGGGAACAAACTCTGACAAGTGTGTGCTGATACTCTCCCAGAACGAGACAGCAGGGTCACATGGTGGCTTGTCTTCTCGCTCTGATAACCACATTGGATCCACACTGTTGTTGCCCTTGTGTCCGGCTCATTCATTGTGACCAGTCAGACTTAAAAAGATCTCTTCTCGCTGCAGGCCTGATTTAACTCAACAGTCACAACTTGGCCTTTTGTACCAGTCCAGGGTAAGTCACTGCTCTGCGACTATTTTGGATCATGCCTAGGATCTGCTGTTGTGCCATCAGAAGTGTGCATTCCTGTCTCTGCAGCTCATGAGCAATAATTAGAGAGAGATCACCCAGAAAAGAAAAGGGGCAGCTCTGTCTCGTGACTATTAAAGTGACGCTCTTAAGGATAAAGGCTAATCTGATTATTTTCACATCACTTTCCATCAATTTGAGACTTTAAACCCACATTTCACCAAGAACAGAGGAGAACAGGAGGTACTGTACTGTAGGTCTGCTTTTGAGATCTAAGACAGTTCCCTTAATCACCCTCAAAATTTCCATCTATTCCAATTTTGGCTGCAGTAACCAATGTGGCCAGGGTTTAGATGAATTATACTGTACCTGTCTAAAGCCCTGCATGTTTGCCTCAGCCTCCTCCCGCTGGGAAATTTCATCCTGCAACCTGTGAAGAAAGACATAAAGCAGGAGTTTTATTTTAGCAGCCACTCTGATTTTACACTTAAAACTCATCTTCAGCATTCACTCCTTTTTTTTTTTACTTACAAAAAAACTTGGAGGTGAAAACTTTTTGCGCAGCGCAAAGAAAGCATTTATGGCTACATACTGCGCAACCTGCACAAAAGTAGTTAGATACTTTCTGTTTAGGCTCTAGCTGATAAAGATTACTGTACCGGGCCAGATCTGAATTACAGCTCTACACAACAAAAGAAACAATATATGGAGTTGGGAACAGAAAGTGCCACGCCTCCTACTTCTCTCTCAGCCTGTCGATGTCATCTGCCAGGTTATCCCGGTGAACTTCCACCCGAGCCTTCTCGTTGGTCAGCTGATCCACCTGGCGTCTCAGCTCCCGCATCTCGTCCTCGTAAAGATCTCCGACTCTGGACGTGCCTTTGCCCCGCAGCTGCTCCAGCTCCGCCAGCAGGATCTTGTTTTGTTGCTCCAAGAAGCGAACCTTCTCGATGTAGTTGGCGAAACGGTCATTGAGCGACTGCATCTGCGCTTTCTCGCTGGTACGGTTCGTGATGAACTCGCTGTTTATGGCGTCCGACAAGGAGAAGTCCAAGTTCTCGGATGCCAGCCGGGGCATGGCTGCACTGCTCCGGAGCCTTTGGGTCTTCGATGCGTATATGGTCGGGGTCGAGGACAGCCCGAAGGAGACCCGGGAGGAGCGCACCGGGATGGAAAACTGGCGAGTCGAGTAGGTGGACCTCACTGCGGTTTTCTCCCCGCCGAACATCTTTCTGTAAGAAGAATGTGGACCTGGTCTATAGGCCATCTTGTTGGTCTTATAAGACAATAAAGAACCAGAGCAATATCGCCGATCTTGTTTCAACAGCATCAGCGGAGTGCGCCTGGGAAGGCGTTTCCTAAACCCTTACTGATTTATAGTCTCCTCCTTATGCAAATACGCAACTGTGACTTGAGCGGCACACTGAGAATCCAATCACAAATCAGAGCCATAAAAACTGATGGGTATTTGGGCCACACTCGTCCTATACAGTAGCCTAAAGTACGCATACTTGATGTTCCCAAAGAGTCTGCTATAGCTTTCCACAAATTTGAGACTGCTCTCAGCAAGTTTGCCTGAACTTGTTAAGTTCAGCTTAATTGTTGTTATGACACCAAAGATCGCGATGAAAATAAGACCCTTCTCCCACTGCTTGTAGATGAAACATTTGTAGAGCACCCAGTAGAAGAGGAAATAACTATTTCAACATACAATGCTGAGAATTGCAAAGAAATATTTTTTTAAGTCAAGCTGTTTCTTCTCTTGTCTTTTACACTGGCACTGTGTTAGATCATTGAGCTGCCATGCACCCATGTCAATAGTAGGCCTATTTATCAGTGAATGTTTATATGACTGTGATATCAGAGTATTACAGTATATAATATTTTGATGAAGGGGTTGCTTGGGTAAAAAAAGGGAAGTCTATTAAAGTATGTGCAAGTAAGCAGTCTCACAATCATCAGATTAATCAGCTTTAAAGAACAAGTCTGATGATGTCACACACTAATCCTTAGAGAGGGTGAAAAAGAGAGGCTGGGGGGATACAAGTCAAAGTCATTCAATACTGGCAGGTTTGCTGCATTCCTGAAGCATGTGTTGTTTGTCAACCTCTTCTCAGACTGACCTGCAAAGAAAATAATGAGATATTTCCATAAGGATTAATCTTTATGCCCAAAAGCTTGCTTTCTGTCTCTCCCCCCCCAGTCTTTTGCCCTTCTCAGCATACAGCGCCATCGGTGCTGCAGTGCTGCTGACTTGCTGAGATTCAGTGATTCTGAAAGGAGACGCATGGCAGCAGAGCTGAGCAAGTGACACCTAACACTTTCCGACCGAGCTGCATTGGTCCTGCTGAGCGTTATTTGCTCTTTAGAAAACATACGATAAGTCAAGACGAGGGATATAATTACATTTAGGGAAGTTTTCTTCACTAAATAACCCTAAGTGCACAAGTATTTCTTTCACAGAGAATTTCACATTCTTGTCTTGTGGGTGAGGGTGACTGCGGTTATCTGAAGCTGGCATGCTGCCCCTGAGATATGACTGTGCAATGATAAACCCAGCTACTCCGTGAGCTTGGTTGATCTTTGTGATGCGAACTTCAAATTGTAGTCTGGCTTTGTCTAAGCACACTGACGTTTAAAGCCTTTGGTTGTCTCTTTGTAGTCCTTATTTGTACCATATTTGCTACGACTGCACACAGTTTACCAGCTGATGTTGCTGCCAGAGGTGTTAATCAAATACTGAGTAAGAAGTGACTTAATGTGTTTTCAGTCTTTTTATTTTTAAGAATTTAACAAAACACTCCAAAAGTTAGTTTTTAACTTTGTCATTTTGAAGCACTGTGTGTAGATTAATGAGAAAGAATACTTTGAATCTATCTGCATGTGAGGCTGGATTATAACCTAAAATGCACTGAAAAGCTTCCTGCATGCACTGGATATATTCCCAGCTGTTGTGTGATCTGATCTGTGGCCATGCATGATGTTCCTCTAGTTAAGTCTAAGTGTGCAGAAATTCAGTACAAATAAATGTTGTCTAATAAAGACTGCAGTAAATTTAAAGGTACAAGTGGCCAAATTCTGTTAAATGTAATAAGTAAAATTAGTCATCGTGCACAACATGTCCTGCTAATGTTTCAATATTAAAGTAAAATGTCAAACTGTAAACTTATAAAGTGGCAAAAACTTCAAAAGTTCCATTGAAAGCTTTGGAAATTGAAGGAGGAGAAATATTGTAAAGTGATGAGCAAAAGCATAAGAACTAAAACAAACAAAAAAAAACATTAAGGTTGGTGGTACTGAAGCACACACAGGAGCCTGTGGTGTGAGTAAAACAGTGGAACCCCAATTACCAGACCAAGCTATGGAAATTCACATGATCAACACTCACTTAGAGGTAGGGTGGGGGCCATGAAAATTCCTGCTCCCAGGCCCATAATGACCCCCCCCCCCT
>VUQK01014328.1:30425-41780 GCA_015106715.1 Bujurquina vittata
CACCCCCTGAAGGGGGGGGGGGGGCCCCCAAAAACCCCCCCCCCCCCCCCCAAAACCCCCCCCCCCCCCCCCCCCCGCCAGTATTGGCCACAGAGACAGACAGAGGAGGCCTGGATTGACACAAACAGAGCAGGGATTGTGTATTGCTGATCTGTCACCTAACTGCAGCAAGAGAATGCAGACAGTAGGCCGTAATTATTGTGTGTAGCACAGCATTTGACAGTGCAACAGTTTGGGCCAAATAGCTCCCATTCTTGGGAATTTATAGCTTGGTCCTTTTATTATTGTTGCTGAGATTCCTCTTTTCTCCAAAGCAACAACCCTGCAGGGGAGCTAATTAACGGAGGTGCACCAAAAGAATCAAATAAGACTCAACATCAGTCAGAGTCAGTCACTCTGTAATGGCAGAGGGCAACAGATAAGTTAAATCTTATTTCTGGGTGTCATCCCTTCAAAACCGCAGGGACTGGAAAGCAAAAAGGCACCCTTTGTTTCACCTCCCATGATGGTGAATCACCAACCCGTGTGCCCAGTATCCATAGCAATCATCTCAAACATTATTTACTAGAGCGAAAGTGGAGACAGTGGTTGTTCTGTTCATCGATCCTCGCCGAAAACAAGTGGTGTGTTCAGTTATAAGGCTGTAAAAATTTGTAATTTTGGTGAGAAGTTTGCCAAGTCTCTCTTTCTTAATTTTATTATTTTGCTCGTACTTTTGTGTGTGCGTGTGTGTGTGTGTGTGTGTGTGTTTTAAATTGCTCAGCATCTCTGCAGGTCATGACCGTTAAGATTAATTGCAGGCAGAATGTGAGCACATAGTATTTGTTGCACTTCAGTTAATGCATGGAGAGCAGACAGAAGTAAATCTTAGTGCGTGAAATAAAGGTTGTAAATCCATGGCAGAGCCTTCAGTGAAGTGGCTGTGGTATTTTGTCAAGTCAGAGTGTGATCATCAGGTTATTATCAGTGGAGGAAAGTAGAGCCTGTTTAATACTGGATTCTTGTCGCCAATCACAATTTAAAAAAAAAAAATCAGCCAATATAGTCATAATCTTTACACCAATCAGCCACAACACATCTTATACAATGCAATGTTCTACAGGAAAAAACTTTTGACATGTACCACCCATTTAACACCCATTTCATGCAGACCAAGCACACCCCAAATGGCAATGGTATCCCCTGATCTGTGAGATGTGCACAAACTCAGTTCAGCCCAAACTGCAGGCCCCAAAGAACCAGCTGCAAGTGTCCTGGTGCCAGTGACACGCCAGGTGGTGTTCATACTCTGATTAGTCAGAAATGTTTTGGTGGTACAGCGGGGGACTTACAGTACACATTACAGTGCTTTTAATAGAGTGGCTGATCAGTGCTTATGTGTATATTCTGTACACTGTTTATCTCACACATTGCTGAGAAGCTTACACTGAAGAAACCTCCTGTAGTGCACACCATTGTCTGCTCAACTGCGGTGTGTGTGCTGCTACATGTGCAGCAGACAGCGATGAGATTATAGTGCTGGAGTCACTTGACAAACTACTGACTACTGTGTCATAATGTTACAAAATAATCGAGCATCATTTTCAGTATTATGTTCAGTTCAATTTTCAGATGGTTTAATAAAAAAAAAACTTTTCAAAGAGGGCAGGCCAACAAAAAATTAAAAATCAAAATATTATTGTATGCCTCTTAAATGGCTGTATTTTATTTTATTTTATTTTATTTTCATTTTTTTCATAGAGTCAAATAAGGAAATGGGAGCAAATTATGTGGTTTTGTGGTTCTTTACAAAGTTGTTTGTTATGTGCAGACACAACACTGGTCCGTCCCTTGAGTTATGGGCCTGTTTATGCTTGACAAAAAGGTCAGGTGCAAAGACTGGACTGCTAAAAGTCCAAAGAAAAACTCTGAAAGACCTGCAGAAAGCCTGGAGAACTGTTGTCCACTTTAAAAATTACAAGTACTTATGGTTCCTTGGAAGCAGAATATCAGGAAATGAGGCGTTATCAAGATTTTCATAGAGTACTAAACATTAGCTGTTTTGCTTAAAGATGCTGCTGTCTGTTTCATTTCTGCTATTGTGAGCAATGATCCTTTCTTCACTTGTTTTTCTTAAGCATACTGGACCTTTTCTGTCAGCGGTAAGCAAAATGCACAGAGTTGGCATGTGTGCTCATTTTGAGTGGATACCTTTGGACCATGGTAACAAGAGAGGAATTAAACTGCAGGGGCTATTTTCCAAATCTCCATAGTGACTGACAAAACCCTTGGAAAGTATCCAGAATGGTCACTTTGTAAAGACCTCTCTGTCTCTCGTCCTCTTTGTCTCTGTCTTCCTTTGTCTCACTCACTCTGTGTGTGCGTGTGTGTGTGTGTGTGTGTGTGTGTGTGTGTGTGTGTGTGTGTGTGTGTGTGCGTGTGTGCGTGTGTGTGTGTGTGTTTGCAGGGAGGGGTTGGATCAGGGACAGGGAGCGGAAACACCCACACACACACTAATAGGATCTCCCAGCATTCTCTGCTTGCATTACCATATAGTCATCATGTGTAACTTGTCAAATATTTAGCATGTAAATGTCGAAATGAATTACCGCTGTTCAAATTAACACCTGCAGTCATCTGGTCATACTTGTTTCAAGGCTAACATCCTCTGGTCATGCATATTACAAGCTAGTCTGTCAGTGACAATCACATCAAATGTCACTTGCATATGCCTGACTGCATTGGGGGGGCACTGACACCGAGTGACAGCTGCAGATAACTCTCACTCATCCTCTGCACCTTCACCTGCCTCAGGATGAGTGAGACTCAAATAGTGTGGACTGAATAAAACATGCGCCGAAAGCATCAATTGATAGCCGACAATTCAGTATTGGAAATCAAGTTACTGAAGTAAATCTTTTTTAATACACTAAAGTACTCTAGTTCCAAGAATAAACTGAGTATTGTAAGCCTAAGGCTCAGTCAAAATTCACATGCTTCACTTACTTATAACCAAAGTCAAATGTCACCAGAGTCCAGAGATGCTTCTAGGCAGTCATCTCAAATAGGATTGTTTTCACTAGTTTGTAGCTCAACCCTGAAATTATTTTTAGTAGATGGGGTTGAATGGGTGTGTGTGTGTGTGTGTGTGTGTGGGTGGGTGGGGGCTTCATCAGTGGATATTCAGTTTAAGAGAATAACATCCCAGAGGCGTTTGTCACCTAAATCCTTTTTCAGCTTTCTCAAAACCAAGTTGACAAACTCACAGACCGACTCACTGATGTGATGATTGATTGACGGGCTGATTGACGAAGTGATGGCTAGAGTGGGAACGAGGCAAATGAAACCACCAAAAATAGTCTCTTCTGTTTCTGCTGTGCACGTGTAAACATTTATAGGCTCGAAACACAGGTATACCTTTAATCAAGACAACAATGGTTAAATATTGACCGTACATACAACATTACAATCACGGCCCCAACGGCGTTGTGAAATGAAGGCACAGAAAAAAGTAAAAGCTTGAAAACAAAAACTTTCACACATTTTTCTATCATTGCTTATCACGAGAACCCTTTTCTCAAATTTCCTGAGACTTTAACTCTGTTTCTAAAGAAAGTCTAACCATGTCAGTTAAAAGCCTACTTTTACCACTTAGGGGCAGCAAAAACAAAGCGCACGTCTTGATATGCGTATCAAGAAAGAAAGCATAAGCAGAGCAACATTATCATTTTGTTTTGATCATTTTATGTCCCTTTGTACTCAATTTGTGGGCTCAGTCAAATCCTATAGTAAAACGTTGATACCTTAATAGGCCTTTTCAGTATCTCATGTATTAGCATACATTTGACTGATTAAATCCGCCTGGGTTGGAAACCTTTAAGTTATGGATTTTGGTTTTTTTTAAGTTAATCAGTTAATGAATCTAAAAAGTTGAAACAGCCACAAGAAAGAGATTTGCACTGCCCATTCTGCACACACCCAAAAAACAATAAATAACACAAGCAATGAACTCTGCTTTCTTTAGCAGACTCTTTAGACTCATTTCTTTCTTTTCCTGTATTGGTGATTTGTAGGGAAAAAGCAAGTAGTTATTAGTTATACTCTGATGTGATCTCAGACAGCACCTCATAGCACCAACATTATTTTGTGTAAATATGGATTGATTTATTTTTTATGCAAATAACAGGCACAACTCTCCTTACTGTCAGCAAACATCTAGAGGTCTGGTTGGAACATTAAAAAAAAAATAAGACTAGCAGCTGTTTCTGTGAAATATAATGTTTTGTTCTCATAGAATGGGGCAGTATTGGCCACATCTCAAACGCAGATTGTCCACGGAGTTCTGTGAATGCAGTACATGGTCTTCGCCACCAGATGTCCTTCTTGGCTGCGTCACAACTGCTGGCTCCTCCTCGGGATGCACTTTTCTGTCTGGGATTCTGAACTCAACTGATGCAAATGAAGACTGACTGCCATTTTTATTTGCCCAGGTTTTTGATGTATCGATAGTAGGTGACACTCTGACACCTCTGCCACGAGCACTGCTTTTTACGCTGTAATCATCCAAAAAGGGGTCAGAATCGCTTCCATGTGGCATGTTGTAGTAGATGCACTTTGGAGTTGGAGGCTTCGCCAGTTCCTCGAGTTCTGATGAGGATATGGCTGCAAGAGGACTGTGCTGAGTTTTGAAATGGGGCGGGGAATCATCGCTAGTGTTCTCCTGACCTGTGTCTAAGGATGTGCTGTCCAAATTGCTGTACATTCCCAGGGAGACTGGAGGAGATTTTCTTATGAGATGGTTCTCCTTTAGGAGCCATCTGCCTTGATCAATCAAAACCCCATCAGCTGAGTTTTCTGAGACAAAAGAAATGCACTGTGCAGCCTGTGTGTTGGCTGCCGTACCTGCTTTTAATGAGCTTGCTGACCTGAAGTAAGACAGATCCTCCCGTGAGGCTTTAGTGCCCGAGACACTGGAACTATGAAAGGTTTCTGAATTACTTGCAACAGACAGCTTTGAGTGAACCAACTCCACATTTGTTCTCTCAGTCCTGTCTGCTGAATGTGTATAGACTTGAGAAGGCTTCTCTGGAGGCTCTTCTCCACTCTCTGACATAATGTCTTCAGAGTCATGAGTTTTATATCCACCACTCTCTGATGTGCCTGGTCTGTAATCAGATAAGTCAGAGGTGCTCGGGCTTGGAAGGCGTTTTAAACCGTATGAACTGTCTTTTCTACTTTTTGGAATAATTGTTTGCTTGGTTTGTACAACCTGAGCATTGTCAGGCTCTATCCTAATGTTCCCCTCAGTGTCGTATATGAATATAAGCGAAGAAGACCGCAGGGCATGGTTCACAAAGTCAAGTAACTCCTGGGATATTTCCACTGGATGGGATAAATTGCCATTTCTTTCTTTAAGCGTCTCTCCTCCTTCATCTGTTTCAGTAACAGTGTCTGTCCCATTACCTTTGTCATCTGCACACTGACCTTCAGAGGAGTATTTGCTTGGGGATCCAGTGCCTTGTTTTTCTTCCTGGTCTAATTTCTCTTGAGACTCTTTCTCTTCATCATCCTCCCTATCCTCTTCATCTCTAATTTGGCCTGCTGTCAGATTTTCATTCATCTCCAACTCTACACACTTTCTCTCCTCTGTTGATTCTTCCTCTTGATTACTTTCTGTTTGCTCCAGTTCTCTTCTGCTATCTTCAGCCTCATCATACTTTTCATCTTCTACGTCCATTTCCCTTCCTTCCTCTACCTCTTCCTCATCTGTTGTTATCCTCAAACTCTCCTCCTCTGTATTTTTTACCACAGACTCCCCACAACCTTCCTCCTCAAATTCCCCTTCTTGTTCTTTCTCTCTTTCCACCTCCTCTGCATTGTTTTCCTCACTCATTTCTGTTTGCTCTGTTTCCTCTTCTTCCTCAGCTTCTTGCTCATTTATATCCTCGGTCACATCTTCCATTTCCATGTCCTCATCTGCTTTTTCAGTAACTTCCTCCTCTGCATCTGTTACAGCACTTGCATTTGTTTCTGCTTCCACCTCCTCTACCTCATCTGACTCAATAATATCCCCTATTTCCTTTTCCTCATTGTCAGATCCCTCAATACCCTCCTCTACTTCCTCCTCTACATCCCCCGGAACAGAATGTAATTCTCCATTTTCTTCTTCCTCCTCCTCCTCCTTTCCTGTTCCACTTCTTCCGTTACATTTTCTACTTCCTCCCCTTCATTTGTCTCCTCCACATTTTCACCCGCAGCGTCTTTCTCCTCTTGCCTCTCCTGATTTTCCCCTTCATCACTGCTTTCTTCTTCTCCCTCCTCATCATCCTTCTCATTTTTTTTCTCTTCCTCCTCTGTCTCCTCAGCACCCTCCCTCTCATCTGTCTCCTCAGCACTATACTGAGTTGAGTGCTCATTCCTAAACCCTTCTTCTGTCTCATCAGCCTCTTCTTTCTCTCCTTCTTCTAATTCAACCCCCAACTCTTTTTCATCCAGTGTCATCTCTTCCTCCTCTTCATCTGTCCCGTCCTCCTCTTCATCTGCCCCTGCTTCTTCCTTATTAATAGATTCCTCGCCACTCATTTCCTCTGATTCTGATTGCTCTGGCTCTTCTTCTCCCTCTTCCTCTGTTTCCCTATCTTCCTTTTCAGTGCTTTCACTAACAGCTTCTGTCTCTTTTGCATTTCCATATCCCCTGATCATCACCTCCTCTACCCCCTCTAGTTGTTCCTCTTTCCTGCCTCCTTCTTCTTCATTTGTCTCTTCCTCTTCATCTGCGCCTGCCTCTTCATTATCAATAGATTCCACACCACTTACTTCACCTGATTTTGATTGCTCTGGCTCTTCTTCTCCCTCTTCCTTGCTTTCCCTATTTCCCCTTTCAGACCCATCACTAACAGCTTCTGTTTCTTTTATATTTCCATATTCCCTGATCTTCACCTCCTCTTCCTCCTCTAGTTGTTCCTTTTTCCTACCATCTTCTTCTTTTGTCTCCAACTCTTCATCAGCCACTTCATTATCAATAGATTCCTCACTGCTTACTTCCCCTGATCGTGATTGCTTTGTCTCTTCTCCCACTTCCTCGCCTTCCCTATCTCCTTTTTGAGTCCCTTCAATATCAGCTTCTGTCTCTTTTGTATCTCCACATTTCCTGATCTTTACCTCCTCTTCCTCCTCAAATTTTGCCTCTTGCCTACTATCTTCTTCTTTTGTCTCATTTTCTTTAGCTTTTAGCAAATCTTCTTTTTCACTCTGTGACTCCTGGGCTTCACCAGGTTGGACTGACACGCTCATTATCTTCCCCAGTTGGGCATAAACTGCCTCATCATAACTGTGTTTTGTTTCAGAAGTGTCTTCGGAAGTGTCTTCAGTTACACATCGACTATCAGAATCTGGTTGCTTCATTTCATCATTGCTCTCCTGGACAAATTGCTCCACATCTTCCTCTGATTCTGACTGGTTTCGATCAGTCTCTACACACTGGCTCTCTTCTACAGGATAAAACGTTTTGATCGTCGAAGTAATCTCTTCTCTTAGGTCTTGCGGCATGCGCAGCTCCTCCATCAGCCCATCAATGTCTAAATTATGTTCCTCAAATGCATCACCACCTTCAGAGACAACATCCAGTGCAAACTCAGTTTCTGAAACTTTGGGAGAAAGAGGTTCACTTTCGAGTCTTTCCCTCAGAAGCTGGAAATCCTTCCAGCTCTGTCTGAAATGAGAAGATGATCTGCTTTGCAAATCAGTTAAACTTGCCCTTTGCTCTTCCTCATCCTCAATGGCAGAAATCTTCTGCAGGGACTCCATCATTAGCATGGCCTCCGAGGTGGTACTTGATTTTTTACCCTCTCTTGGTGTGTAGCTTGTGAGGTGATCTCTCAGAGTCATCACTGACAGGAACGACAGAAAGGCTTTACACGATGAGCCGAACACTGAGGCTACTTGTGTTGGGAAATCGGGAAGGCTGCTAGATTTCTCAAGATTGGGTGTGATGTTGGCATCAGAGGCTCTTCTGATGCACTGAATCGATGAACAGAGTTGTTGGAGTGCAGGTTTTATCTTTGCCTTGGGGCTCAAAAAGTTGGATGAAGATGGTTCATTGGCAGCTGGACCGATGACCTCTGCAGATTTGTGTAACCTCAGCCTGTTCTCCTGATGTACAAGCTCAGCTCTGACATTTGGCATAGAAACGCTTAAACCTTGTGCTGTCGCTAGTTCTTCGTGGCTAAGAGGAACAGATAGACAAGATGTTGATTTCTTGATAACATCATCAGGCAATGGAAAATCTTCATCTAAATTAGTCAGGCATTCATTCTTTTCATCTGATTCAGAATCTCCGCCTATCTGAAATACAACCTTTGTCTGAGGCTGTGTTCCCTCTGTGATCGCCTCCTCTGGATATAGTGCATGGTCTGGGCTGACTTTCTCTAACCAGTTCTCAACATACTGGTGGATGTCGGAGGGTGAAGGATCGAGAGAAGGCATCGAAATGGATGTTTTTGTCTCTGATATTCCACTGTCAGGCATGGATTTTGGCTTGCTAGTTTTCTTTTTGCCTAACAAAAGAGATTTGTTTGGTTGTAAAATGTCTGACATATTCTTTTTCATTTGAGGCCTTCCAGTCGGAGTATTTACATTGTGGCCATTATCACTAGCTGCTGCTTTGTTTGTGTTTTGTCTCGGTGGTGTTCTTCTCAACTTTTCAGTTCTAACTAATGAGGCTGAGTTCTTCCTTGGTGTCTTTTCATCTCTATTGGATTTCTTAGATTGTGGACTTTCTGCTTTCTTTTCTGTTCCTTTACTCTTCTGACCGCTTTTAGCACTTTCGGAAGAATTCAGGCTTCTTTTTCCCACACTGGCCTGACCGCTAAGCCTGTCAGTAGATGAATGCTTGCTGTTTTCTGAGGGGCTAATTAGGTTTTCCTTCAGTTTTTTTTCTGTGCTGTTCGTTGAGGCTGAACTCTTCTGACTCCTAGCAGGCCCGGCCATCTTTTTCTTCTTCTTGCTTTTTGGAGTGTCGTCTAGTTTTACTCTCTCCTGAATTTGAAGGTTTCTTTGGGTTTCGTTTTCACTCTGTGAAGACAGATTGTTTGTATTCTCATGTGTCAAAGAGACTGGCTCTGATGACAGCGATAACATCTCCTCTTTCTGCCTTTGGAGTGAGTCAGCGGTGGGTGGCTGCCAGCTACAGTCTATATCACAATCATTACTCGATGAATGAGGCCCTGAGTCAGTCGACTGTTTGCTTTCTGGTGCTGAAGGCGAGCCATGTAGAGGAATGCCGTCTACGCTATATTCCTGATTCGCAAAATAGTTATCATAGCTGCCTTGGGTCTCATAAATATGCATCACAGTCTCTGTAAACTCCATCCCATTATTCTGTATCTGAAGGACCTCAGCGACTCCTGATGACCTGATCGAGGAGGTGGAGCATTTTTTGCTTGCTCCTGCGGACGCTGTTTTCCTAGGTTTTGGGATCGGCCTATTGCTGCTGCTGCTGTGTCTGACGACGCAGTATCCTTCAGTTGTTTCACCATCAGCTGTCCTTTCCACGTAGGAATAATGTCCCAGCGTGCTCTCTTGAACCCCTGACTCTGTAACCCTCTTCACACTCTCAATAGACGCCTTCTTAACATGTCGAGGACCTGGTGTGGGAGTGCGTTTGACACTTTTTTTTGCTTTTCCCGTAGCTGTAGAAGTGTAGCCTTCACATGTTTGCTCATCGCTAAAGCCCTTTCCAGCTCCAGGGGGATAGTTCTCCTCTTTCATTTCTTCCTCGCTGATACTAGAGGAGTCTTTGGCAATGGCATTGTTCGAGTCAGGTGAGCGGTTGCCTGACTCAGAAATTGAGGCACAAGCTGTCCTCTTGCTAAGGCTGCTGCGGCTGAGTGTGGTAGTCCAGTGGAGCATCTCCTCTTCCTTGATGGTCAGACGAACTTTCATCTCCACTGTCATGCTGCCATCCTGATTCACACGGAAAGACTTTTCAATGTCATCATCGTGAGGTACGATGCAAGTTTGATGCGCGTTATCTGTCCTCCCAGTTCCAGATGTCTCCATGGATGTGTGATGCTGATTGGCTTCTGTTTCAAATGATCCATTCTGGGAATGCATGTGGCCGTTTTGAGACTTGTTTATCTGGCTGACAATATATCGCTCCGATGACATGGAGAAGTTCCTCGAGCCTCGTCCACTCGAGAAAGACTTTTTCTTCTCTACGAGTAGAGGTGTTTGAAGAAGAGGCGGAGAGAGAAAAAGAGAGTAAAGTCAAGTAAAGGTTTCATACAATACTTAAAAGAGTGGATTGAGTTTTTGACTTAATAATAATATGCTTAGAAAAGGTTAGATATATTCAAATTTGCAAAGACATAAGAGGTGTCCATTTTCTGACTACTGTCAAGAAACCAAATAAATATATATATTACATACTTTACAGTTTCCACATTGCAATAACCCTATAGCAAACTAACACTTACGTGTTCTAGGTTGCAGCATTGATGGTTCAGCAGTTTCCACATACATGGCCTGTGCCATCTGTCCCGTTCTGTGAAAACTATAGTTTACTAATCTGAATGGCTCATTGCCTGCTGCAACAACAACTCCAGAGCACAAGATAAGTGCAGCAAGACCGTCAACCTAAAAGAGAAGAAATGAGATTGAAATACATCTTTATCTCAAACACTATGAATGCATCACATTCTCCATATGCAGCTGCTCTAAATGATGCACGTCGAAGCTTTATCTTTGAATAATAAGATTTCAATCTACAAAATGTGTCCCATACAAACTGCATACAAAATTAGATATATTTACTTATGGCACTCTTTAACCCAAAACAGCAGATGACAAGCAGGTTTTAATAATGGTGTTTGATGCATTTAAAGGTTCTCATGACTCACAACCTGTAAATATTTTTGATAAGACTCTTAGCAGTTAGATGGAAGAGTTGGGAATTTTTATACTGTGCGAAGGAATATAATAAAAGCTCTGACTTTCAATCTTTAAAATAGTTAAGATTTTATGTCATATATTATACTTGTGTACATGCATACAGCCTAATATTTACACTAAAACTACACATCAGTCCACAAAGATCAAACACTTCTCAATGACATTAAAACCTTGAGGGCATGCCAATTAAAGAAAAGAGAGAGAGATACAAAAAGAATCATTCTGGTACAATAAGGTTAATGTAATAATGGGATGTTTGCGTATCTACGATTGCGTGACAACTGAGAAGACTCCATATGCTGATCACCCAGATCATGATCACATGACAGGTTTAAGGTTCTGGCACAAGCCTGAGTTACTCTGTCCAAGACCAGGAGTGGCAGTGGCATATCAAGCTTAAATACATCATTAGACTGAAAAATGGTA